>VDFB02129913.1:0-19756 GCA_007258455.2 Sequoia sempervirens
GAATGACATTGAAGTCTTCTACCTTTGCATCTCTACAATGAAATCAAATTCTAAATCATTCCTCACCTGATGCATTGTAAAGAAGGGTGGAATACCTTTATTCTAAGAATCTGATGGTCCCTTTGGTGGTGGTGGGTTATTATCTGCATTCTAGTTTGGCAGGACCATCTTATTAGGAGGGGATATGGTGAATGGCCCCTTATTTTGATTTATGAGGAAATGGCCTCCCTTGATTTGGAAAGCCTGGGCATCATACACATTTCCACCAGTTCATTCTCTTCCTGACTAGGAAATAAAGACTCCTCAAAAAACTCATAAGTCATGGCAGCATTAGTAGATCCGCCAGATTTACTAGAAGCACCTTGTAATGGAGCATCAGCTTGGGCTATCTTAACGATTTTTTCCATCTCCAAGAAACTGACCTCAGAATGGACCGTAGTATCATGTAGCTTACATCAATTGGTCATAAGATTGAGGTCTACCACATTGGCAGTGTGTGGCTTTTCATCACTTGCTTGATAATTGTGGGAAACCCTTCCGTTATTAGGTCCAGTATTCCATGGTCTATTGTTGTTAGACCTTTGATTGTATCCTCTATTCTGATTTTGATAGTTTTGGTTAGAGAAGTTTTCGTTCTAGAAATTCCTATTGGTGTTCTGGTTGGAATTTGGTTTGGAGTAACCGCCTTGATTAGAATACCCTCCCTAATTGTGAAAACCTTGGTTCTGGTTTTGTGGGGGATTTTGTCTAAGTTGGGGCATGTCATTAGACATATGAGATAGGGTATTTTTTAGAGTCTCCATCTCATTGGTCAGTTGCAAAGTCTTTTCACTTTCTGCAGCCTTTACTACAAAGGGCTAACTAACATGATTTGATCCTCCAAATTGATTTTGGTAATTTTGAGTTTGCTAAGAGGAATCCTTAGCACCATTGGTGAAGAATGATAAGGGAGGTGAAGCTTGGAATTTAGACATAGGTCCATATTGGGAGTAGGACATCCCTAGGACCATATTGAATAAAGGGGGTGGATTGGGCATTTGGTATCCTATGGGAGGAAGAACTCCTCCTAGACTCCCAGATTGCAAACTTATAAGTTGATGCAACTAGATGGCTAGGTGATATACTTTAGCCAAAGAATCAATTTTAGGTGGCTGATATGTCCTCTTTAAGAACAAGCCAATCAAAGGATCCACAACCCTTAAGTACACCAAAATGGCAATGTTTTCTGTAACTAGGTAAGGATCCTGCAACATTCAATACATTCTTTGGAACCTTGTATTGAATAAAGGAAGTGGTTCATGATGCTCTTTTTTTATTGTGGAAAATTGGTGGTAGAGAATAGCAGGGTCTAGATAGACTCAAAATTGATTAATAAAGGCATTTTCCAAGTCTGTCCAACTTAAAATTGACCCTTGGGGTAGGTTTAGATACTTGTTGTATGCCATGTCTCCCAATGAGTAGGGGAAAAATCTACACACAACGTCATGGTGGGCCACCTGAGCATGAGTACATGCATCTTTAAATGCCTGTATGTGCTCCTCAACACTTCTCGATTCTCTATGCATTTACTTGGGAAAAAACCTCTTAGGGTTCTTGGGGAGATCATGTATTCCCCCAGCGATAGTCCCTAGTAGTGAGGGATTATTGATAAAGAATGCCATGGGTCTTGGAGGTGGTATTGGTTGAGCAAATTATGGAATGGGTGAGTTTGGCCAGTGAGGTGGTGTAGGTGGGTTTGGTGGAAACCTAGGTGGGGTGAGCGGTGGTGATAATGGTGTAATCACGACTCTACGAGCCTAGGGCCTATACTTGACAAGGGTTTGGAGTTTGAACAATGGTTTAGGGTTCTAAGAAGATTTGAGAACTCTTTCGTACCTATCTGGTGAGAATGACCCGATTCGACCTAGTTTGTTCCTCAGGCCCTCCTTCTAGCGCTAGATTTGTTGAGGGTCATAACAACACAACAACATTAAATATAATATTACTATTCTACTTCTCTAGAAAAAGAAAGACAACACATGGTAATCTAACTCCCAAGGTCCTGGTAATTGGTTCTCAATTATGCTAATGTCGCTCAATCGTCAATATAACTGTAATGTGCAAGGGGCCTTTGCTGGTAACAAGGAATAGAATTGCATGAAATCAACTAATCTACATTTGGGGGGGGGTTTAAGCAAAGATAAAAAGATAGATCAAAGCATTAAAATAGAAGAACATGAATGAAAGTACTTAATACCCAGACATGTATATCAATAATGAGTGTTCATTCACCTAACCACAACTACAACAAGATACAATCCATAGAATAAACCATGCAACTACATACATCCATAGTGCTAATTCAATACCATCACCATTCACTAAAATTTACTTCAACACAGATCATTCACTCATCCTTAAACAAAAATCAAATAGACATAACAATAACTTCATTCATATATAACCCAATGGGATAATCTTTAAATCTGGTTTCCTCTATTGATTCTCATCAAATAGAAAACATTTAGGCACAAAAAATCACTAGCATACAGATTGATCATGCATCATTAAACTTATCATATAGGTCCAAACTTGATAACATAAAAACTTGTATAAAACTATAAAAATTGAATCCAAGTTCAACTAAACTTCTTAAAAGTATCTCTGCTAACAACAATGAAATCTTAGAACTAATCACTATTCGCTATCATCAGGTGACTGATATTTCTTCAATTAGCTAACCTTTACAAAATAAAACCAAGAGATACATATAGCCAACGCTATGCATAAATTCCTCCAAATCAAAACTCAGATCCACAAATCAAGGAATTAGAACTAAATGAAGAATTGGACTGTTGATCATTAGTTACCTGGCCAGATTGCTATGTTGCACAAAATGCTGACACCCAAGAAAGCATGTAAGACTAAAGAATGGAACTAGAGTCAAATTCATGTTAAAACCCAAAAAAGAGGAGAGAGGAAGATGTGTTAAGTGAAGAAGATGGTCTGCTACTAGCTCATTTCTGCATTGCATGCTCAATGATGCACTCATCATAATTAGAGAACATTTAATGAAGGGTATCTGAATCAGGCCCATCCAACCATTCATCCTCAAATTTAATACTCTTTAGTTGCATTGAAACCAATTTCTGCACCTCCTTCAATTTGATCACTTCCCCTCTAGTAGCTTTTGCTTCTTTCAACTACCTAGAATTCTATGGAATAGGTGCATCAAACATGAACCTAAACATTTGAGTTGTTAGATCAATAATAACATTGCCTTGTAAATCCATACACTACCTAGTAGCATGATTGTAAGCTCTAGCAATGACTAATATCAATTATGGACATTGCATGGACAAAGGGAATAGTGCAACATGTGCTAATCCTAATTGAGCAATCCTCTGGGCTCTAGGTGTAACATCTTCATTAAAGGTTTCATCCATCAATTCCTCATAATTGAAAGGGCCCAAATTGGTGTCAATAATATTTTCCTAGTTAGAATCAATCTTGCTAGCAGTAAGGGTAGCTTCTTTATGCTTACACCTCAAAGTGTAGGGGAGCTGCTCCACTTTAATCTTCTTTGGCCTAGACCCTTGCCTTGAAGTTTTTGTAGATTGGCTTCTTTGGGAAGCCTCTTTAGATGCTCTAGACATTTCTCAAATTCTGCAATGAACTCCTATATTAGATGATCAACACATAGAAATCAATAAATCAATCAATACCTACCTCCATCCCTTTGAAACAATGTTTAAACATAACAAAACTTCAACCTTTATCAGACGCGGAACCAAAAAAGCACCAAGGACATAAAACAATTTTCAACATGAACGGGGTCAAAACTAGAACCAAAATGGAAACCAAATTAGAAACTAAACACTAGTTCCAAATTGAACTTCCACCCCGGCTCCGATTTCGCTCAAGGACAAGTATAAGGACTTAATACGGTAATGACTGGAAGAGGAATTTTTTTAGGATCTAATGCTAATAGAAAACAACTCTGGGATGAGTTCGTTCCCGGGTCCGCTCCCACCAATTCAATATGCAAAATGAAGGATATTTTCAAAAGACATAGTCACATGAATTTTAAAGACTTGGGTCACATGGACCCATGAGGAAATCCAAAAAAAGTCGCCTAACCCCATCCTTGACCACACAAAAACTGACTTTAACCCAAGGACAAGATATTTTTTAAAAGTTGTCAAGCAAACCCTAGCTTGCTCGACATGATGACTCTGAAAATTAGGGCATCCCAATGCAAAAAAAAAGAGTCAACATGGGATTGAAACGAGAAAAGGGTTTCCAAAATGAATTCCATCATTCAAGCATAGAAAAACCTCACAAATCAAAGCCCTAATTAAGAACTAGTGCACGACAACATGCACCTATCACAAAAATGACAACAAATGGAAAACGACGAATGAAAAAACAAACAAAAACGAAACGGGAAAGAACAAAAAAGAAAAAGCAAAGAGAATAAAAGGAAAAGGAACAAAAAATGAGCAAAGAATTCTTAGAAACAAGACTTCTACGAATGCACCAAAACACAACACATGACAAAACAATACGAAACGGGAAACAAAAGAGAAAAGAAACCTACCTTAAAATGCTCCCAAGAAATTACCGAAAACTGACCAAGATTTGCTCCACAAATTGCTTCCACAATCAAATCGATCCTCTCAAAGTTGTTGTGACTTTTGTGTGCTTAAATATCTCAAATAACAAAGATAATGAGCCATTTAAACATGATTAGGAATTTAAAATCAATTTTCACGTGCGAAGAGGCTGGAATTAATGCCATTAATACGGTAGGTTGGATGCAAAGCAAACAATGTGAACAAAAAGTTAAGTCTCGTGAACACCTAAAGCAGGGTGGATGCAAACCTGGGTCTACAACCAAAGAAGAAAGCTTTGACAAGTTCCTTATTGGATTCCAAACCCAATCCTGGTCCCACAACAAAGACAATGATGAAGAAAAGAAATGGGGGTGAGACCATAATTGAAACCAGAATTGGAACTTTCACAAAGTTCAAAGTTTGTGTCTGATTCTGGTTCTGCTCCCGACCAAGAAACAGGAAACGCAAAAAAGATGAGAAAACATGAAGGGAAGCGAGAATGGAATGAAAACCAGATTGGGAACATTGGAAAAGTTTAAAGTTCGTCTCTGATCCTGGTTCCACTCCCGACCAAGTAACAAGAAAAAAAAAGGACAAATAAAAATGAAGGGAAGTGAGATCGGAACAAGAACTAGACCTGACCCAAGCAACACAAATGAAACAAAAACCACAATGCAAACGAGCAGAGCCAGAATCAAAAGGAGAAAAAAATTTGGAATTTTTAGAAAGTTCCAAGTTAGATTCCAATCCCGGTTCCACTTCCGGATGGGCAAAACAAGACACAAGGAAAATGAAAAACAACTGAAGGGAGAAAAAAAACCCGAGAGTGTCAGACAAACTGACAGACAATGAAAGGAAACAAGGAAGAGAAGGTGAACCCGGAGTCAGAATTGAATCTGAACTAGGAACTTTGGAAAAGTTCAAATTCCAGTTTTGGTTTTGGCTCCTCTTCCGATAGAGCAAAAGAGAGAAAATACTTAGGAGCAAAACAAACAACTCCTAAGACCCAAACAAACAACCAAAGACAAACAAAAACAAAGGGTGACCCATTTTGTTCACTATTTACACCTTCCTTATGCTTTATTTGACCCCTTTATGCACTCATAAGGCTTGATTAAGTGTGTTTTTGAATGTAAACCCGACAAACAATATTAAATGCAACTTAATTTCCAACACCCACTTTCAAGTCCAAGGTGTGACCCATTCACCATGGGTGGTGAATGAGTCCCTCTTTGCTCAAAATTCAAAGTATTTCAAATTTTCTTTTGGGTTTTTATTCAAAATTACCTTATGTCGGCTTGTGATGAGGTATCATCGGGTTACTAAGGCATAATTGTGTATAAATAAGTGTTTTTCTCCTCATTTTACATCCCCTAATTCTTTTATGCAATCTCCTCATTTACTAAGCATTCAAATCACATTTAAGCATTTTGCATCATTCAATCAAGCATCAATCAAGTATCTTGGAGCAGCCATTGACATATCTTTAGATTTCTTTAGCAAGGTTGTGGTGAGTTTAGGACATTTGCATGTTGTTTATTCATCTTTCCTTGCTCATTTAATTCATTTTCTTCATTAAGGGTTTGATTACCAAAGTGAGATTTGACCAAGGAAAATCCCTATAACCTAACCCTTAACCATTTTCCCTCTTTTGCATGTGTGTTTGTAGATTTGTGTATGCAGATTTATCAAGCAATTAGGTGTTGAAAAGTTTACAAGAAGTAAACAGAGTTTTTCAAGTCAAATCAAACCTATTTCAATCTTGGAGACAACCTACAATCTGTTTTCTACAAATTTGACTCTGTCAACTAGACAAGAAGACAAGCTCAGATCTAGTGTTACATAATTGGTCCCTGATTTCACAGAATTTTGGGAGAGGACTGATTCACCATCAGTGGTGAATGAGTCCCACCTTAAGGTTGGAAAGTTATATTTTTTCAGATTCTGAATCCTGGTAGTTAGAAACTAGTTTCCAAAAGTTTTTGTCAGAAGCTGGACTGATTCACCATCAATGGCGAATGAGTCCAACTGGTGATTTTTATTGATTTTTACTATCATTCAGATCACTCCAGATTTATCATTCACTGCCCAGGTGCACTCTAATTCAACCTTCTTCATTTCTGTTTTGCATTTATTCATCTTTTAGTTCATGCTTGCATATCACACTGTGTTTTCAAACATTGCATATATCTTAGATTTTGCATTCATAATCTGTCAATTACATTACTTAGTTGCATTTAGATCATCTCATTTAGTCATAATTACATCATACACAGATTAGATTGAGTGAACCGCATTGATTTTTAGTGAGGTTTATCTCTCTCCTTTTAGGTGAAACATCCTAAGAGTGCAAGAGTAGCCTATAAACCTCATTCCCAAAAATCTATGGTTCACATAGCATGGTTTAAGAGGCTTTGCAACAAGTTATGACTCCTTCTAACACTACTTCAAATGATGTGGCAATGTTAATTCAAGGAATGAATGAGATGAACTTAGACATTGTCTTTCACCAAAGTGAGTTACCTACCTTAGAAATTTAGAAGAAATATGAAGCTTTCAACATAATAGTCCATATCTCGATTGAATTGTGATAAAATGAACCATTTTTGACAATGGTTAGACCCTAAATGCATGTAGTGTGAACCTTTTGGAATAGATCAAAGTGGGTAAAAGTAATTAAACCCGATTCTTTATCTATTCACGGAGTTGATAACATAGGGAAGCAACTACTTAGAGTCATCACATTACCTATTAGAGTTGGGAATGTAACATTAAAAACTATGGTCCACATTATGCCTGATGATCTTTCATACAATCTCCTTTTAGGGAGACCATGGATTCATGAAATGAATGTGATGGCTTCTACCCTTCACCACATAATGAAGTATGTCTATAACAACAAAGTATACACCATAAAAATCAATCCCAAACCTGAAATTTGTTTGATGGCTGAGAGAGAAGGATAATATCCTTTGGAAGCATTGTATCCAATTAAAACAATGAAAACCACAAAGGAAGAAGAACATGAGAAGAAAATTGAGGAAGTCACTAAGCTATTGGATGACGATTTGGGTTCCTTATATTTCACACCAACATTCATGGGAGAATATAATATCATAAAGAAAGAGTTTGAAAAGGGAAAAGAAAAGCTGTAATGTCAACACAAAATTTGAAACCATCTACCTCAACTACTTTAGAAGATCAAACAAATTACACAACAAAATTTGATGAAGTTGACTATGAACAACCATCGAATCCTAAAGAAATGAAAAATATTTATGGAAGAGGTTATGGACTTATGAGACAAATTGGTTATAGTGGAAAAGGATGTGGTGCTAGAGAACAAGGTATTCATGTTCATATAGAACCTAACACACAAGAAACAACTTGTGGTCTTGGTTATTTTCCCTTGATAGAAATCAAACCATCAAACAAGCATTCACTTAATAGAAACATTATTACAAAAGATTCTTCCAAGACAGGTTTAACTTTGGTGCATCCTAAACTGATAGATACTACATGTGGGAATATCTCATTACATAGGCATCAATTTTGTACTTTGTCTACTCATTGTAAACAATAACAATAGTTGCTGCTCGTTGCCATGTAATAGTTATAGGATCATAGGATACTCACTAATGCATGTTTTACATTCAATATAGCAAGGAGCAACATACCATAATCCATTCTTGACTCATCCTTGTCCTGCACTTAGTGGGGGCAAGGGGTTAGGTAGCTTTGTCCTTGTATGTCACTTGTCATTATCTCTTTTGGCTAGTTGACTTCCTTACATATTTATATGATAGCAAGCTTGAGATGTGGACGACATGCCTTAAGTTGGCTCACATGTGACATATTGTTCTTTCTAGGTTTAGCATTATATTTTTGTGGGGGTAACCCTTCTTTCCTATTTCATGATGCAACTTATTTTGGAAGCATATGACTTGGCATTGGGTTTTTGAGGAAATCTCTCATGTCTTAGGAAAAAAATTGGCTACTTAAAAGCAATTACTCATAGTAATGGTGTAGCAACCGCTTTAAAGTGGGGGCATACATCGATACTCTTTTGACAAAATTTCATTGCGTTATTTTTCTTTTTTCTTGTGATGTGTCCTCTTCTTGGTGGTGTCATTGGGTTTGATGCTATCCAAGAGTGTAAAATCTACTATCATGGCATGATACGAATGAGGCATCCCACGAGTGATGATCTAACACCTTGACTTGTCCTCTCTTGGAGACATTATGCATAATCCTCCCTAAAAAGAAGACCTTTACATGAACAAAGCAAAATCCCGTTTAACAAAATTTTACATTACAAAAGAATTTACAAAAGCATTACATTGTAGTGCCTTGTCAAAGTTGTGAGGATAACTTTGATATGGTATGAGAGGCTAATATGATTCTATTATTTTCCACCTCATTGGGATAACTCAACTAGTGGACAGATTGAGGTTCCACTACCCTAGAGTGAGCAACACATGTTACAGACAAACAACCCCGTTCCACATCACATTGGAACAGTTGTGCTTGATCCTTTTGTTTATTTTTCTTGGAATTTGACATGGTATAATCATGTATCTTTGTTATTGTTGCATACTCAAGTTCCTTTAATGTCTACTTTAGTGTGAGTTTTACATGGGGTCATCCTCTCCCTAAAGTGGGGGAAAAACGTATAGTGTCAAAAAAATTATCCTTTTTCCTTGATTTAGGGTAATTGACATTAAAAGTGAATTAATTATGCCTTGGAGTGATGTAATTTTTTTTACACATTCACATCATTCTAGGGTCCTTATTTAATTAAAATATACTTAAATTGTACCTTTTGCTAAAGTGTTGTAACACACTTTCACACTTTTCTAAGGTTTATTTAATTAATGAAGCCGAATGGGCCCCTTTTAATGAAATGTGCTTAAATTGTAACTTATTTAGGTGTTGTAAAGTGTTGTAACACAATTTCACATTTATCTAGGGTCCTCTTAATTAATGGCTGTTAATTGAGTTTAATTGGCCCCTTTAACTCAAATTTAAGCCCTCTTTTCAAGGATCTACCCCGACACCCAATAATGATATTGTATGACATTTAATTTGGAAAATCTAATGTCTTGAAAAATGCTGCTAGGACCCATTTTCCTTTATTGGTCAATGAGTCCTCTCCACATAGGACACCCCTTTCTTTACATTTTTGATGTACTTTCACCTCCTCAAAGCTTGGTCCTAGAAATTGTGTCAGGACCAATTCATCTTTAGTGGCGAATGGGTCCTCCTTGAGTAGGACACCCATTTTTGGATTTAATTATGATAGGATCCTTATGATTTTAATACCCATATGTGAGGTCAGCTTGAATTATTTAAATTTTGAGGTTAATCTCTTAATTTAGCATAAATATGGGGTTAATTCACATAGTTTCATCCTAGATTTTCATGAGCACTCAAAAGCATATTCACAAGAGCATTATAGAGTTTACAAGAGCATTTCAAAGGCATTCAAAGGTAGATTATCAATGCTTTATTTCATCAATTCAAGATCATATCATCATGTCAAGGGTTTAATGCATTTATACATGTTGAGCTAAGAAAGTGAGTGTAGCATTGAAGATCAACTTGCGAGCATTATTTCACATCATATTCAAGGATCAAGATCTACATTCTTCATGGCCACTACATGTTAGATTGTAGATTTGTATTACAAGACAACATCCAAGGTATCTACATTGCATCATTTCATGTTTAATGCTTCAATTTCATTGTCTCATCATTTGGTTTAATTACCTACAAGAGTTTGACTTAGGAAAACCCATATTCACTAACAAATAACATGTTTTTCTTCCCTTGATTGTGTGTTTGTAGATTTATAGGTTGAAGATCAAGTTGAGGAAAGATTTGGAGAAAAATTGTCAAAGTTGTCAAGTTGAAAAAGTTGTCATTCAAAGTGCAAGAAATAAGAATTGAAGCTGCAAAATTAAGCACAAGTTTTTGTGAGCTAACAATTGGGAATCTGAGAATTTAGACATCAAGGAAAATAACCTATATCTGAGTTTCAAAAACCCTATTAGGGACCCATTCGCCACTAAAGGTGAATGAGTCCTTTGTGTCCTAAAAATAGGATTTTTGCAACAAGGTACACACCTCTTTGAGCTCTAAAAACTCCCCTCATGGTTTCTATAATATTTGGGATTAGTTTCTAATTTTTATTTGCATGTTTTTGGCCCTCATAATTGAATGTAACGTCCACCCATGAAAGTTCTAAGTTCATCATTGATACCCTATTGATGGTGAACCTATTTTTCTATGTTTCAATTAGGCTCTATAATGCCATAAAAGGTATACCCAACCTAGAAGCTAAACAAAGTGATAGGTTATTGTAGGCTCCTAGGGTTTTGAAATTGAGCTACAGCCATGAATTTTAAACAAAGATTCTACCCCCAACAGAGCAAGAAACCAATCAAAGAATTAAGTTAAATAGTGAATCTCAAGATAGTTCCAACATCTCCTTTTATGGAGAAGGCTACTGTGACCAAAAGAATGATAAAGAAAATACCTTCTAAATAGTGAATAATTATGTGAATGATGGAGAAAACCCTACAAATACTAATGGAAAAGAACATTACCTAAGTGAGACTGAGAGGAAGCATCTTCCCTCTTCTTGCCCCCCTCGATCATGCCATTTATATTAGGAAAAAAATTAATCTTGTGGGTAAAGGCAATTTAAGAGTTTCCAATTACAAAAGGAAAACCAAAACTAAAGAGACCCCATTAAACCTTTTCACCAAGAGAAAAGGAACAAAAATTAATTTACCTAAATGCTATAACAACTTTAGGAAACCTATTGATACTTCTCAATAATAGTCAACATGGGACTTCACTTCATTTCATGGAATGTCAAGGAACTTGAATCCCTTGATAGAAAACATATAATCTATAAATTTATGAATCTAACAAAAAGGGATGTATTCCTACAAGAAGTAAAGGCTACTAATTTTACTCTTGAAACCAATATGTATTTTATTTGGAGATACTATGTTCATTATGTGATATAACATGAAAAAGGAAAATGAGGATCTATCATACTATTAACCAACACTTGGGCTCAATATGTGAAGGAAAGTAGCTCTCCTCTCCTTGTCAA
This sequence comes from Sequoia sempervirens, assembly GCA_007258455.2. Taxonomy (NCBI): domain Eukaryota; kingdom Viridiplantae; phylum Streptophyta; class Pinopsida; order Cupressales; family Cupressaceae; genus Sequoia; species Sequoia sempervirens. Next base: position 11,722 of record VDFB02129913.1, read on the forward strand.
AGAGCCTCATGAGTAATTATAGAAGAAAATGGCCTTAAGTTTGTTTTATGCTCAATTTATGCCCCCAATGATTATAGAGGTAGGATAGAACTTTGGAAATGGATGTAAAACCTCCCTAAAATCCCTTGAATTATTGGTAGGGAATTTAACATGTTTGAACACTAGGAGGATAAAAGAGGTGGGATGAAATTGGAATGGAAAGGAAATGAACTCTACTTCTGGTAAAAAATAAAATCTAAGCTCAATCATTTTGACCCCTTGAGTGGAAACAAAAAAGATAATAAAGGAATTTGGTACACCTGGTGTAACTCTTAGAAAGGTAATAACATAATCTATTGTAGATTAGATAAGTTCGATGCAAACAAGTATCATTACAACTTTGGTAAAGACGAGGAGGGAAACATTGTAAAGGTATAACCCTATACATTATTTTACCACCACCCCTTTCTTGTGGAAATTATTTTAAATTTTATACAAAACAAGGACAACATAAGATAAAATAATTCCAAGCTGAATGCTAAAATTCTCAAAGATGAGGATTGTAATGATGTTGCATTTACTATCAAAGAAATCAATGAATATATTTTAAAAGATAAATATGGAATTAAAAAATGGGAATATAATGTGAATGGTTGGAAAAAAATCTTTCAAACCATAGGAAAGAAGAGAGCTATGGACATAAGCAAAAAAAATCCAGGTTAATGAGAAGCTCATAAATATTGAGCCAAGCAGTTAGAATGACCCCTCTAATATGGCTTTAAATGAATATTTGACTTTGGTCAAGGATTCATTGAGAAGACTACAAACCAAAAAATTCAAGATTTGAGGATTAGGTCGAAATTGAATTAGCTAAAAAAATGGGATAAAGGCTCATTGTTTTTTAAGATACTAAGAAACAAAGAACTAAAAGAAAATATTAACAAAATCTAGGAAGAAAACAAGGATATCTACGATGAGGAAGAAATAAAAGCCTTGTTCTTTAATGCTTATAAGAAGTTATTCTCTTCTGAGGCTAATAGCTCATCCATTTAGAATGCAAGGAGTGTATGCGAAAAACTAATCTTAGAGAAATGATATCTAAGGACCAGATCAACATTTTGAATGGAGAGATCACTATTGAGAAAATCAAGAATGTTATCAATATCTTAAATAATGACAAGTCCCTTGGAGTAGCCTTCATATGGAATTCTATAAACACAATATAAAGTGGATTAGGGAAGACCTATTAAATCTCTACAAATAAGCTATTCATAATGGATCTTAGGGCCAAAACATCACTAAAGGTCTAATCCATAAGGAAGGGGATAAATCCCTCATCAAAAATTAGAGGCTCGTTACCCTCCTTAATGTCTCTTACAAGATTTTGGTTAAATTTCTAGCAAATAGGTTGGTAAATATCCTCCCCAACTTCATTAGCATAACCCAAGTTAGTTTTATAAAGGGTAGGTACATACTGGAAAACTTAATAACCATTTGGGAGGCCATAAGCTGGGAAAAACATTCTAATCAAAATATTGCAATGTTTCTTCTTGACTCTGGAGATTTTCTGATCATGGCTTTGGAAACCTTTGGATTCCCTAGTAGCTTTGGCCACTTGGATAGAACTCTGATGAGGGATTCCTAGCCCAGATTAAAATAAATGGCTTGTTAACTAAAGAATTTAGATTGTGAAGGTGAATAATGCAAGGATTCCCCCTTTCCCTTGCAGTCATTGTTATTGCCTCAGATGTAATATTCTACCTCCTAAGGGAATCTTCTACATCTCAAAGACTAAAAGGTATATCCCTCCCCAACAAAGAGGAGCTATTAATTTTTATTTTTTTGATGATACAACATTATTTCTAGAAATAGAAGAGGAAAATATGGACTCCCTCATGGTGAAAATTAAGATCTTTTATGAGGATTCAAGTGCAAAAATTTCAAATTCCAAATCAATAATGTTGGGGTGGAATGATACCCCACCAAATTGGTTTGAAAAATATGACTTCCAATGGGAGGTCCCTCTTAATAAGTGAGGTACTTGGGAATTGCATTTTCTATTAACCCATTCTTGAAGGACATGTGGCTTTGGATAAAGGAAAAAATAGAAAACAAATTGGATAAGTGGAATAAATACTACCTAGATCCTTAGATGGAAGAGTTCAAGTTTTCCAAAATATCATCTCCTCTTATAACATATATTATCCATCTATGTGGATTTTTAGTAGCTACCAAGTAAATGAAATCCAAAGAAGAATCGAGAACTTCTTGTGGTCTAATGATAAAGGAAAGTAAAAACAACACTCAATAAAATGGGACCTCATGCTATTTGAGTAAGGAAAATGGGAGTTTGGAATTGAATGACATCAAAATGCATGGCATGGCCCTTGCTATCAAATGGATCATTAAAGAACTAAGTGGAAATGATCCTTAAAAAATATTGGTAAGAAACAACATCCAACTTGTTGTCCCTAAATAGGAAAAATCATGGAAGATGCTTCCATTCAGTGACTTGGTAGCATGTACCTTTCTAGTAGTTCTTGTAGGGTCTATTTTCTTCAAAAGTATTTGGAAAGCTTGGGAATCTATCAAATAAAATGTTATAAATAAGAATGTAATAGATAATAATAAATTAAAATCCTTGAAAATAGGTCCATCTAGTGGAACCTTCTTCATAAAAATAAACCTTTGGCCATAATACAAGGTTTCTCTACCAAAAGTTGGGTTCCCAAAGGTATTAAGTGCTTCAAAGATATACTCATTGAAGGACAACTTAAAACTTAGGCATCTTTAAGCAGTGAATTCAATATTCCTCCTTCGAACTAGAGAACCTACTTTGTGCTTAAAGAGGCTTGTGTAGTTCTTCAACTTCCCAAAGAGAACAAGAAGGAAAATTATTAGTTTAAGTAGGTCAAATAGGATCATGGTACTAACATCCAAAAAGGTAATTCCAAAACTATTTATAAAACTTTAAGTAGAAAAAAATCAATTTTTAATTATATAAACTATATTTGGAACCTCACTCTTTCTAATAAACAATGACACAATATTCTTATGAGAAATTCGTCTAATATTATTGATCCTAAGTTCAAGCATTCTTTAAGTGGTTACTAATTTTTTAAAAATAACCTTATAAACTTAACCATTTTGATATTGATTTGTGCAACACTTGTAGACAACCTCAAAACTATTAAACACATATTTTTTCATTTATTTTATGCAAAAGAAATATGGAAATTATTTTGTTGTGACCTTAAAGGTTGGAAAGGAAATATAAGTTATATTGAGATTTTATTTGGAAATGTAAATAGGTCAACTAAAGAATGCAATTTATTTTGGTCAATTCTTATTGTTAAAATCTTTTGGAAAGTTTGGATTAAGAGGAATGAGTAAAAGCTTCATGGCATCAAGGGATCGCTTACTGAGTTTAGTAAAAATACTCATATTTCCCATTTTTTATGTGTAGGTCACCATCACAATAGAAATATCAAAATACAAATTCAAAAAATTGCTAGAGGATGGCATGGTCCAAATGAATATAGCTAGAATAAGGTATGTGCAAACTTAGGCATTCAACACAAAATGCAATATACCAATGCTGAGAGGAATGTCAGAGTTTTTGAAACAATACAACAAAGAGATAAAATAAAAAGGAAAAGAGAAAATTCCACATAAATGAAGGCTCTAAATTTGCAATGAAAGTTATTTTCTCCAATGAAGACCTTTCTGATATTGAACCCCTAATTAGATGGGAGGATTGGGACGTTTTTACTGAAATTAGGTTTTCCTAGTTATGATATGTAATTATTAAAACTGGCACTTCTTAGATTTTGATATAATCAACAACATTTTGATAGTTATGTATTATCACAAAATATGATGCAAAAATCTACCAACATTACCTACATGATGCATAAGGCATCAAAATATTATGTATAAAGTTTCTAAAACTATCTTTAATATAAAAAAGTAGCAAATATAAAGTCACTAATGAATCCATATCTCATAATCTAGAGATTGGGTGTGGTTGATATAAATTTAGGAATTTTAAAAATTGGTTTTTTACCTACGATACATTAATAAGTAAAACTCATTTTAAATCATAATTATTGAGGGTGTAAATACTAGTTTGTTTTTCATAATAATGTTACTAGTTTATAGGTTTTCCCAAAAATAGATTTTAAAATAAGTTAAATCACAAAAGACACATCATTAAAACTAAATTTTATTATTTTTAAACTATACATTCAATATATTTGAATTTCACAAATCATATGATTCTCCTATGTTTCACTAGGTTTCTTCTTGACAAAGTAACCTTTTATTTCAACCTACAACAACTAGTTTCTTTCCAAGTTGAACAATATGAAACCTAATTATTTTCATTTAGATTTTTTTATCATTTAAAAAATTTAATATAATAAAAATAATAATTTACATAAAAAATACTAGTGTCATTGATTAATCAAAGTATATTTATTAAAGGCTTCCATGATAAGAAACCTACCTCAATCATTGTAACAAATTTGATAATCAATAAAAATGAATAAAAACAATCCAAAAATAACAACAATCTTTCAATTCTTCACAAAAAACACTTTCAATTGCTTAAGCTTCAAAAGTCTATTATATATATTTTCTCTAGGATGCAATAATGAAAGATAAATTAACTCATCTTTTAATAAATCTCTTTTTTCTTGAAAAACCTAAATTAAAGCCTATACACACATATAGAGCTATATATTATATATTTTAAAAATAATATTAAAATACCTTTATTCTTTCTCATGCATATTAATTTTGAAAAATAAGAAAATTAAAATATTATATTTTTCAATTTTATGCAAATAAAAGAATTCACTAAAAAATTGTATTAGAAAATTATATTTTCTAATTCATAAAAAAATAGAATAACCAATTTCAAATTTTGAAATATAAACTTACCCATTTAATATTAATTCTATAAATAAAAGACAAAGACAATCTTTTATTTTTTCAAATTGAAATATAATACTTATTTGTTCTCAATTCCAAAAGGACTTGCACATAAAAAATTATTTCAATTATAAAAAATAATAATTGAAATGCATGATTACAAAAATTCTATTTTTAAAATATATTATAAATCATAAGTATCTAACTAGATAATTAATATAAAAGAATATCTAAGTATCAAATAAAAAATTAAAATAATAATCTTTATTTATATATTTATTTCATTCAAATTAACCTTAATAATTAATTATCAAATAAATTTATATAGTTACATTGAAATTACTCTTGTGGTGGGATTCTTCTCAGTAGATGAATTAATCAAACAAATTCTCTCATTTAATACTTTGTTCCCGACACTTTGATTTTCAAAAAATAGGGCTAGGACACTAGCACCTAGGGTGCTTATGTCCTATTTTGGCTCCAAATTCAAATATATCGGTATTCGAATCTTATTATTTGAAATGCAAATGTTTAAAGTCAATTGTTAGGATTTAATTTTTGGGAAATTACAATAATAGCATATAAATACCTAGTTATTGCATCATTTCAAACCTAACAAGAAATTATCTAGCATCAATTGAGAATCAAGAGGAAGAATTATTATCAAAAAAATTATTTAGCAAGTTAGGAGAATCCATTAGATATTTATCGTAGCAATTTAAGATCCAAATATCATGTCAAAGTATATGTGAGTTTATTCATGTTTATGTTTTCATATTGTATGTGAAGGCTAACCCTTATAGGTTTCCAAGCAATTCAAGCATTCAAGAAAATCAAGAAAGAAAGATCAAGACCTTGAGGTGATGTGTATGACTTCAGTTCTTCAAGGAAGCCATTGAAGGGTGGTGAGTTGTAACACTTTGTGATTCATCATTCTTTCCTATCATTTATCTTTTGTTATCATTTCCAATACCATAATGGAAGTGGAAACACTAACATAGGGTTTGACTAAGGAAAGCCCCTAAATGACACAATCTTTCTTCTCTCTTTGAATGTGCAGGTTTTATATTTGAAGAAGAATGAAGGAAGCTTGAAGGTCAATTTCTTATTATTACAATTGAAACCCTACACCTTGGCAACAAATGGAAACTCATTTAAAAAAATTTCTGACAGTGACTCAAAAATTTTGTAGACGAGAAACAAAAGTTCAAGTCCAACATCAAAAGACTATGATAAAAGATCTGAAAAAGAACTACTATGATAGTGGTGCCCCTAGAGGAACCATCCTCAAAAATTAGACTCAAATTTATACCACAGGTGCATAGTGTCCTTCTTAGTCTATTTCTCTAGTCCAATTTTTCCTATGACATTTCAGATCTACTATTTTTTTGTTAAAGTGGTTATTTATATCAATAGGTCAATTGAATCATTGTATTTCATCTTTAGGACATTTCTAGATTTGGCCAAGGGTTTGTTGACTCACCTAATAGGTGTAAGTCAATCACATACCTTGTTCAAATCTATTGAACCCCCATTCCATCTTTGCATTTCCAATCCATCCCATCTCTCTCCCCTTTATTAATGAAACATTTGGGGAAAGGTGTTAAACCCTAAGGTAAAAAATCAAATGTTTCCCTTTCTTCACATTTCAATATTATATTAATATTAATATTTCTTAGTATATTAATTTATCATAGTATATATTAGTTTATCATATATTATACTATATATTAATATTTATACTAATATTAATATTATAACATACTATATTTTAATCTATAGTGATATTTATATATTAATATTTCTAATTAAAAGAAATAGATATTCATTTCTAAAGTCAAAGAAATAGATATCTATTTCCTAAAGGAAAAAATTAATATATGTTATTTACTTTAAAAACTAGATATTCGTTAATGAAAAATATCCGTTTTGCTTTAGGATTTATTTGGGATTTAACTTGGGGGTGTCAAACGTAAAAATTCAACATCCCCAATGTGTTTATAGGGGTTGCAATGGTTTTTCAAACTTCACCCTTCATGCTGACAATTTTTTTCATCTAAATTTGATGAAATGAAAAGGGTTTATTTAGTAAATTGTCAACATTCTACAAATATAAGATTTGCTTTATTTTGAATTTAATAGATAATTATTATTTATTTTATACATGCATTATGCATAAAGTCTTGATTGATAGGTTGATTGAAAAAGACCTATAACTTTTAAATAGTTATATATTTTTTGAATTCGAAAGATGTGTCACACATTATGCTTAAAAAACTATAGTTTAAAAAAATTTGAATTTCATACATTTTTTTACCAAGTTAGGGTGGCCAGAAAAATGGTTTTAATATTTTTAAAAAATTCCTACTAGAAAATTCATAACTAATTGTTTACTTGTAAAAAATCACAAAAAAATATTCATCACATTTGGGCATGTGTCCTCTACTTATATTGAAAGACTCAAAAAAAAAAAAAATCTCATACTTAGGGTTGCTGGACAAGCACCTGCTTTTTAATTTTTTCAAAATTTAAAGTACTATTGCATTGAAATTTTAAATTTTCACCAAATAAAATTACTTTTTTTCCAAAAAAGGCATAGTAGCCTATAGACTACATTCAATCTTCTGCAAATTAATTTCCTACATATTTTCCAAATTATGTTAATAACCTATTCAAATTCTTATGTGAAGTTGCTAAGTCTATTTTTCTATATTTTCATTGCCACTTAAAGACCCTGTTTATCGCATCATGATCTTGGATTGAACCTTGTATGAAATCATATATAAGTTCCCAATGATTGATTTTGGATGGAGTGCATGATGGTGTTTCATATTTTTCATATATAGGATCTTGATCAAGGATTGGATTATCTTTGATATCATGATCTTCTATGGGGATTTTCCAAGAAAAATGATATTGATTTGTGTTGGAGTTTATTTCATCATGATTTGGACTTAACCCTTGTGAACCGTCGATTTTTGGCACCACAAAACTCCCTAACTATTCTAGGGTTTTGCATCTAAAAGGAGAGAGGTAGGCCAAAAATGCTAACTAGGTTCATTCAAATTGTGCAATGTAGGATGTTATTTAGATTAAATGAAGTGAAATAAATGCAATTACA
>VDFB02129914.1:0-107986 GCA_007258455.2 Sequoia sempervirens
ACAATCGCATTTGTGGTTTTCCTCTAAATTTTGTCGAGGTACAACTCCCTCACCAGATTTTCAAAGAATTTATCTAATCTAAAGAATACGGGTATGCTTTTAACTAGAAAGTAGGAAAGGTGACTAACGCTAGTTCATAAATATGAAGCTAGCGTGGGAAGTGTAAACCAAACCATAAATGACCAACATAAAGATTGGAAACTTATGATCATCCAATCAAAAAGATAAAATCAGATTACAATAAATGAATAATATGCAGCTTATCTTTCAAAGAAGACACAACCATATTGTATGCCTAATGCCAAGATCAACATACTTAATATCATTAAATTCATAACACATATTGTAAATCATTACAGTCTGAAATAAATGCTAACCCATCTTGATAACACCCCTAGGTGTATCTTCGAAAAATTCCCTATCATCTTTCAAATTTTCAAATGTATAGCAAAGGAAAAGCCATTGGACGGTCACCAAAACCATTACCAAATTAGTGGCTTTCTTGTTTTACCAACATTTCTTGAGAATTGCTAAATCAATTAGAAGAATCGATCTTGGCAAAGGAATAGACATTGACAAGGAGAAACTGATCTTGATCTTACCAACAACCCCTGAATGACCTTTCACACAACCAAACAATTAATGAAATGTCCAGGAATACCAAGCGGTAACACATGTATACTACTTGATGGGAAATTGTAATTTAAACTAGCTCAAATCAGCCATAAATTGGGACTAAATTGTCATCTCATCAAACTTAGAAGAGCACACCAATGTCTAACCAATCCTCTATAAATTCAACCAGCGTCACCTTTCTTCATCAATCAATAGCATCAAACATGGCAAGCTCTCAGAGTGATGGTAACTCTACCAATGACTACATTGTGTTAGAAGAGATCGAATGCAGTCCACTATTTAGGCATGTATCAGGCCAGTTGAAGGAGGTTTTCATGGTGCAGAGCAAAATAGAAGAAGTGCTCTGCAGTATTCTAGGTGAGGCATTCTTGAGCCAAGCTCATGTACACAACACAACCATGCTAGAGCGCTTCATATATACTATCATCAAGACTTTTTTTCATCACGACTGGGGTGTGAGAGCACTGGAGCACTTGGTAAAGCTCGAGTTTCATTATCGAGTCAATGTGGTGATCAACGAGCTTAGCCACTACCCTCAGAATGGACTGATAGCTGATGCCATCTGCATTGCATCAACCCTTCAGGATGAGACTTTAGAGGAAGTTGTGGCTCTATTGCGCACATGAGTCGTAAGGAATGATATGGGAATTTTTGCACAATTCCTCCAGTTGCACGAGAATCTCTTATCACTAGCTCAAGTTGAACACCTGCAGATTGTTACTAAGGGCATTTGTGTCCTAATATTTGCTCTGTGTACTTGAAAGGAAATGCCTCTTTTTGTCTTCTTTTGTCCATGACATGAACTTTTGTAATCAAATCAGATAATTTTGTAGTGCCAATGCAATGTAAAAATGTTTTTATAGATAAATAAAATATTACTTTTGATATCACCATATCTTTGTATGCATGGCTTCATTGGTTTCCTATTCATATCGTTCTTGAAAATGTTTTTTTTTTTGTTCTGTATAATGCACTGGTTAGATGAATTAAGCTTGCTATTATCATATTAATCATTGAAAACCTTCTAGGCGGCATAATGGGTAGTTCACACAACTTGATAAAACCCCGTCTAGGTTTTGAACAACCTAAAGAATATCGCCCAAGGCATGACTTGAGGGTGAAGTTTCCAAATCCTGACGTATGACAACTCATCACTTAGGTTATTGACATACATACACCTACCCTTGAAGAAAAGGTAAGCTCGAAAATGGTAAGAAAACACCGCTTAGTGAGAAACACACAATGCAAGTGGTAAAATGAGAGGTTTGACGAACAAACAAAAACCTCGCCCAAGTTTGAGGAAGACAACAAAAGTCTGCTCAAACATGAGTTTAAGCAACAAACTTAGGTGAAAGAGCAAGATATCTAGAAAAGAGAAAGGGGGTATCAATTTATGGGTAACACCCCAAAATATCATTTTGAGGAACATAGTTCTAAAATGCTAGGTGGGATTAAGACATATTTATTCAATCTAAAAAAAATCAAAAGTTTGACTCTAGTTGAAATTCAAGACAGATAGAGAGACATAATTGCATAGATTCTTCTTCATTGGATATGGTAAAAAAGGCATCTATGATGTCTTTCCCATTTAGTTTGTTACTAGTTCTAGGGAAATGTCTTGATACACTTATATAGCTAAAAATGATATATTCATTTTAATGGTTGATTTATATACCTACTGTCAATTTATCTCCAATCTTATATGAAGATAATACTAGTATGATTAGATTATTTATCTATTTTTTTTATTGTTATAATCATTCTAATTGAAAATCCAATCATATATGATATTTGATCTGATTTGGTTGTCTAATCTAATTTTTGTTTCTAGTTTTAAGGTCACCCTCATCTCTCTAATTCCTAAATATAAAATGAAAATCATTTTATCTAATTAGCTCCATTTTAAATATTGGTTCCAAACTAACAAATTTCAACTATTTTCAAATTGGTGTTATGTTTATGCATAAATAGAAATTCATTGGATTTTATTTGACATCAACTATAACTTCATATTTGATCAAATCTACATGTAATAATCTATTTTTATATGAAAAATTTATCAAGATATATTTTCCATCATATTGTACATGTTCATCTTAACGCATGTGAATCACTTAGCAAACATTTCGAGAATTCATATGCATGTTTGAAATATTATGCTTTTTATTTTTTTTAATACTTCTAAAATGGTAAAATTGTGAGCACTTTAAAGAAAGTATTGAAGGGAAAATTTATATCCATAATTCTAAAATTAGTGATTCCATCCATAGATGAATACTTCTAAAACGTCTAAGTTCATTCATATTAGAAAACTTAGTCTAACACGGAAAAAAATAATATTCTCATTAAAGTCCATAAATCATATTGTCTTAGGCATCTTGTGAAGGTGGTACACATGTATTCAAGAGTCTTCATTAGTTGAGATTGATTATTCAAACACTTCGAACTAGAAATTGGGGAGATGAAGAAAAATGACATCTATTTTGATTATTTAGAAATGATATTAACTATATTACTTAAGACTTCTTAGATTTTTATTTTTATTTTATTTTGTATTACGCAATAAAATTTGATGAATAATGATAATAATTTAATTTTGATGTTAGTGTAAATGAAATGAATTGAAAATATTGTTTTCTTATATATGTAATAATGGTAGATTTAGTTCACCTATTGCAATAAAAATACATAATTATAAATTTAATTATTTTAAAAAATGAAAGAATTATTCAATAATAATCCAAATAAAAATATATAATTGAAAGTTCAAAATACCTTTTTAACAATAGATTTAGTAAATACATTCCAATAAAAATATATATAATTATAAGTTCAAATCTTATTCAATACTTTCAATTAATAATTTATTTTTTTCAAATTTATATAACACAATACCAATTATTTAAATGAAAATGACAATAACTACATAACCTAAACTAAAATCATTAACTTCTACCATCACCCAAATATAACAATAAATATCAAATTGTATCAAATAAAAGTGTGTAAGATATTAAAGCAAGCATTTCATAGCTAACATAAAAATGCTTTTAAAGTAAGGGAGAAATATAAAACATTAAGTCGAGACATTGCACAGGAGCATTTTATTACACCAACGATTCTTATAAATTTAGGCGATTATTGGAATTTACATAGCACCGACACAATAAGAACAAAGCCATGGGAAAAATAGAACAATTAAGATATTATTGAAGTTTAACGGGAATCGTGGATTTCCATTGGGATCTTGCACATTTTATTATTTCATACTTAGTCGACAGGGCATTTACAAAGAAGTGGAATTGGTAGAGAACCAATAGATTGCCGAGTAAGGTGACAAATATATATTTCCTGTTTCTGGATTTGGAGTGTCTTCATGTTTAGGAGGAAGCCCTCCCACAGTAGAAACTCTCTGCACGTATTTCACTTCCTCTATGTATGATCTTCTGCAATTATATTCAAGAGGCCAAAAGCCATGAGTAAAATGGTGAGAATAGTAATAATAATTGAAGAAAAATATCAATCATAATATACTTACATGTAAGGAGGATTAGCAGCATAACTGGTGGCATCCAGTTTGCTCCAAGGGATACTATCCTTATCTTCTACAACTGTACTCATTAACTTGGCAGTCACTCTAGCTTTCCCAAGAGCAGAAGGCATGAACAATTCCCATGAGGGCTCTCCTCCCTTGTCATCAGCTTGTGCAAGAAAATAGTGTCTCCCCACTACTTGCTGTCCCGGTGAAGAATACAGCAAAGCTGATGCATTGAAATTGATCCAGGAAGAACCATTGAATTTATAGTGCTGATATCCTTCTGCATAAAACCTAAAAAGAGGGATTGAATTTTGTGAATCGATACTTATTTCAGAAGGAATGGCTACTGTGTCAGGGGATGTATCTTGAGACCAGAAGAAATACTGTGCACTGTATGAAACTTGAATTTCTTTTGCATCTTCTTCACATAATGGTGGGAGAATTCCGCCCTTGGAATGCCTGCGTTGCACATATGATACCTCGCTTGCATGGCCATACCCACTATGACTAACAGCCTTCAGCAGCAACTCATCAATGCCATCTTCACTCTTGCCTTTCTTCCTACCGATTGTGTTAGCTCTGACCATATTAACATGTCAGAAATTAATAAACAAAAGGATTCTAAAGATGGTGAAAATGATTGAAATGCTTTTAGAATCGGCTGTGAGAGTTTTGTTTGTATCACATTTTTCTAATCTCTGAGAAAAATTTGGAGATTATTTTTAAATACCAAATAATTAACACTCAAATGCAATTTTTCTACGGTAAAAATATAACTATATGTTGAATAACTGATGCGAGAGATCTGCCATTTGGCATGCCCTCACCGCTATGTGCAGTTTCTATCTATCTTTTTAGTCAGTTTTAGTTAGTTGTTTTCCTCACTGCTATGTTTTCTATCTTTTGTCAGTTTTAGTTAGTCTTTTAGAATCCTTCTAACGATCTTTATTGCATCAGGCCTGGAATTTGACGGCCACCCTTGCCTGTCATATGAAAATTTTGTGACGGTTTGTTCATTTAAATACTTGTCATTTTACGTTTTATGAAAAATTTTAACTGTCAAAAAAATATTTGAAGTACCTAAAAAATCAATATATTAGTAATCTATGAAATATTATTTTATAAAATAATTATGTTACAAAATTTACAAATTTTAGAAACTATGCATGCACTCAATTAGTAAATCCAATTGCATATAATAAATTTTATTGATAATTAAATAATTATATATATGTAATTTACATTTTGACAATGCATAGAGTATTAGATTAAGAATAATTATATTGCACAATATAATTGTTTTTTTCATATATTTATTCTCTAATTTGTAAAATTGTATTACTATTTTTGATTATAAATTAATTTATTGATTTCATGTGTAAATATCATAAAAACACATTTAAATATCAATTTCAAACCTACCAAGAAATTGTTAAATAAAATTAAAATTAATTTAATGTTTGAATTGGTCTATCTAAAAACACATTTAAATATCAATTTCAAATCAAATCTAGCAAGAAATAATTATATAAAATTAAAAATAGTTCAATCCGCCAATTGATCTATCTAAAATCATATTTAAATATCAATTTCAAACCTATCCAGAAATAATTATATAAAATTAAAAATAGTTTAATCCTTATTCAACTCATTATCTAAAATTTCAAAATGCTCACCAATAAAACACAACTACTGAAAAAAAATCAAAGCTGAATTAGTGTAAAATAAATGTTGTTGAAAAAACAATGCTATAAAGTGAAATTAGTTGCTATTGTTCAATTTTTTTTATAGTTTAATCTTAAATTCATTTATCTAAAACCATAAATTATTTGTAAAAGGAAAACAAAATTTCAACATCTCACCAATAAAACCAAATGCTCTATTGAAGAAAATCAAAGCTAAAAATCATTGTACACAAAATGCTATAAAATAAATCTTGTTGAAAATAAATGCTTTGAAAATACAATGAAAATTTGTGCTATGTTGTTATTCATAAGAATATCCTATATATTTATTAAAAAACTGTAAAATTAGAAAATATTGATAATTAGAAATAAATGTTAAATGTTAAATTTATTGTTAATTGTAACAAGAAGTTTCTAAATTATGTAGAAAATAAATCTTGTTAAAATATTCAAAAAGTTAAAAATCAAAAGATTTTGAATTATATATATTTTTATAATAAATATTATAAATCATATATATTAATATAAAGCAATGATAATTATTAGTAAAAAAGTCAAAATCTTTAAAAAATTAGAAAGAACTATATTTAATCTTGAAAAGATTCTATTCTCAACAGATTTTGAATTAATAAATGTCTTTATAATAAATCATATTAATATAAAGTGAAATTAGAAAGAATTATTTCAATTTTCAATTATAAACTAATTTATATTTTTATCATAAACATTATTATATATATATATATGCCTACAATAAATTTTTACGGTTATATAAAAATATAGCAAGTCAAATGATACTGTCTAATAAATTTTTAGGTTGTAATATACGGTCCAAAATACAAAAAACGGTCAAATAGACCATCAAATTCCAGCCTGATTGCATGATAATGTATGTAAGAAAAAATCTATTGTTAGTTTGTTTCTGTTTTTTTTCATAAAGTTTTCTATGCTGTAAAACTATTTATTGACTGCTGTTCTGTGCAGCTGCTTTGTTTTTAACAATAATACAAAAGCTTTTCTTTCTGTGTTGAACTTGATATATCTTTCATGACTGTTTGTTTTTATCTGCTATCATATTTGCTGTCCTAAAATCTTCACTTAACTTTTAGAATCTTCGAAATAAAAATCATGTTTTGATGGGACCCGAAATCCAATATAGCCGAATAACAATCATAACACAAAAGAAACCAAAACATACGAAAAGAGTTCCACAAGAGATGGAAAACCCAAACCAGACAGAAACAAATGTAGTATTATTGTCTAACATTTAAAACATTCAATATTTAAATAGAGCAAAGTTTAAATTAAATAGAGCATGCCTGTAACTGTTGACTCAGGGATGGCAGATACAGGATCTCCTTCCACCACGCTGAATGAAAAAGGGGGCTGAGCTCCTTGAGCGAGGGTATGAGGAAGGTAGTAATGGTAGCCCACTGACACATATTTCTGATTACCATAAGGAGAGTAAAGTTTTGCAGTTGCTCCAACTTGGTTATACTTCATTATCCCAGACCCATTTGAGCTGTTCTCACATTGGTAAATCTGGACTCCGGTTGCATTCACTTTCATAAATAGTCTGCAATTAAAACATGGGTGTGAATACGAGATAAAAGAGCTTAGACAGCTTGCCACTTTCAATCATCTAATTGAGATGGGATTTCAATTAAAGCTTTTCAAGAAAAAACGATAGATTCAGATTGTTTCTCACGAGTTTCCAAATGGAGGGTGAATTGTGGTTCGTGTAAGGTGGAATATTGCTTCAGCGGCATGTTGAAAGGAAAGCCACGTTGCCAATTGCAATAGGATAATAGTTACGTGCAAAAAGTTCCTGCATATTGAAGCCATACTTCTCTGCTCTTCTTTTTTATCTGTGTTTCCTTTGATAACTGAGATTGTTTTCACCCAAACAATGGCGAACAAGTATATATACGCATTTAGATCGTAAACACCGCCATTGGATTTGATCCCATGCTGACTCTTTCGTGGCACGTTATCACATTCTCCAAAATACTATCCATTCTCTGATTTAAATAGAACTTTGAAAAGCTTCTGTGGATCATTCCAGAGTACGACTGATTAAAACTCAAAACAGTTATGGAAACGCGTGGAGACATAACAGTGTAGATCTACACTGCTGTGCATGGCCAATGTTTTTTTTAATTTTTTTCAGGATGGAGAGACCCATTTTTATTATAGGGATAAGGTGAGCCGTCTATTCTGAATTATAAATATAAAATAAATAAGGCGTCTGTTTGGAATTTTTCGTTATCATATCGGTTGTATTGCATACGACTTTTTCAGAAAACATGTTGTATAGAATTTGTCTCACAGTCAAGATGGATACACATTATAAAACTCTTGTATTTAAATATAAACTAATTTAATGTAAAAACTGTTGTTAGTGATTAGTAGATTAAATCAATCAAGTTATATATTTTAAATATTAAAATATTATATACACTGTATTACAGTTGATTTTTAAATAATGGGGAGAAAAAAGTATTTATTATTGGATGATTGTAATATGTTCAATTATTTTTGTGTTGGTAATAGTGAAATAGTTTTAATTGCATTTATTTATATATATGTCAATAATTATTAATAATCAATTATAATAGAGATTGACTTATCAATTGGACTAGAAGTTATGGCTAATATGAAAACTACATTGACTACAACATCATGAACATTGACTCTACGATCATTAAGTTTCTTAGAATTATGAAAACCATGTGTAATTTGGAGTGATTATGAGAATATTTATATTCAACCAAGTGTAGAAGGAGAAACAGGTTGCATCTATTATTATAAATCACATAGAAGACCTTGTCATTTTTTAAATGCAAGAAAAATTAAATAAATAAAGACTTATGTTTTGATTAAGATAAACATGTGAAAAGGGCCCAGACTCACAACAAAAACAACCATAAAGGCTAAAAGTACGAGTCTCACCAAAAGTGGGACTAGAAACCAACAACAAAAAACAAACCAAGAACCAAAAAAACACAAGGACTAGCACCAGACCAACAAACAACTACTACTAGTTACCCAACATATTTAGCCTGCCTTTTATGGCCTACCATTCTTTGTTCAAAAAGTCAATCTTCTCCATGAAAGATAATGCCTTTCAGTAGGGATCTCCTAGTCAACATTCTAAGTGATAGATTTTTCTTTACCTTTAGCCTTCCTATTATTGGGGGCATTCACAACAACAGAGAGAGGGGCCTAAGAACTAGTTGCACCCAACTTGTCCAACCTCCTCTTCTCCATCTCATGCTAGAGGACTTGGAGAGTAGTGCCAATAGTTTTCATATGCTTCTTACAATAAGCGATAATTTCTTGTAGGTTCCTATAAATATTATCCTAGTTAGCTTTAAGACTTATGTTTTTAAGGAAGTAAGATATCTTTATTTTTGTCATTTTTTACATGAGAAAAGAAAAATGTCTTTAGGAATAACAATTAAGAATTTAACGTCAATAATGGTATAGTGTGATGGTTAAATTATGGTGTTGTGGTGCTTTCCACCAAGGTTCAAACCTCTATTGAGGTGTTATTGCTAAGTGTCAAGTTGTGGATGAGGTCCCCTATTGGCCTCACCAGTTCATAGCTCCAATATATCTTTGTAAAAATTGAACGAGATCATGGCAATGAAACCTTAGATGGTTTGCAGAATAATGTGAAAAATACAAGATTAGTGGAGCAAACTAGATTCACAAGTACCATTTTATTCAATATGAAAGGAGAAATGATAGATTGACATTACTTGAAACCATGGAGAGCATCTGATAGGAAGCTTGCATGAGTGTTACTATAGAAGGAGAGCAACACAATACCAAAAATGATGGAGGGAAACAAAAATACCATGGGAAATAATCCCATGCATAGACCTAACATGAGAGTTAACCGGGTTAAAAGGTGGTTGAGGTCCAAGCAACCATAGGTTGTGGGCATGACATTAGGAACATTTAACAACACTCATGAACTTTGAACATTAAAAAGTGAATTTTATACATTTACAAGTGAGTAGTGAAATTTTTATTTGAAGATATAATTGCACGTTTATATGATTAAGAATATCATTTTTTTTTGGTGGTTAAAGTGAATGGTAATTGGGTCAATAGGAAATACATATTGGACGTTGTGTATGTTAAATATGTATAATCAAATTGAGATAAACAAAACACAAATAATAGAACTTTAAATTGAAGGAAAGCTAATTAAATTGATTTCAAAATAAATAAATGAAGCTTCTTCAGAGGTGTTCCATCTTCCTCTATCTCTAGAGATTTGTTTGAAGCTGCTGCTCTCAGATTGTGTAAACTTGGCTTCTCCAAATGGAAATTTGTAGAATTAGTATGCAAAATGATAGTGTTTTTCTATGCTAAATGCTGGTGGAGGTGAGAATAATGATACGGATATGCACAGGGGCTGTAGATTATGCACAGGGGCTGTAAATGGAGGATGCTATGAAATGAAGTGGATATGCCATGATATGCTATGCTACTATGCTATGCTATGATGCTTGAATACTGTGAATGCTAAAAGGCTTATGCTATTGCAATTTGGCTATAGTTATTCTATTGAAAGCTTCTCTATATGATTGCAAAGACTCGACAGTCCTTTTATAGATTTTTGCAGGAAAAATCCTGGCTGGCAAGGATCAACGGCTGTGAGGTTGTCTGGTAAGTTTGAATGGTGAGAGATGAAGAGGTTGAGAGGAAAATGGAAGAGGTTGGGAGGTTGGAGAGAAGAATGGAAGCCTATCTTCAACCCACGGGAACAAGCTTAGACAGGAACAGAGAAATTAATTTTTCTATTTCGGCAGTTTGTTTCACGGTTGTTGAAGATAATGCAAATTAAATAAATAAATAAATTTATTTAATTTCATTTATGTGAGTTTAAAGAAATTAAATATTTTTGAAATATTTAATTTTAGAACTATAGAAGATTTAATTAAATATTTAGAATATTTAATTACAAATAGACTTTAGAAGAATTAATTAAATATTTTGAGATATTTAATTGCGAATGGAATTTAGAAGATTAAATATTTAGAATA
The DNA here is from genome assembly GCA_007258455.2 of Sequoia sempervirens. Classification (NCBI taxonomy): domain Eukaryota; kingdom Viridiplantae; phylum Streptophyta; class Pinopsida; order Cupressales; family Cupressaceae; genus Sequoia; species Sequoia sempervirens. The sequence goes on from VDFB02129914.1 coordinate 10,920, forward strand.
TTTAATGATGAATGGACATTAGAAGAATATTATAATACTTAATCTTTATTTGAATAAAATATTCAAGCCAAGATTATTGATAATTAATATAAATAAATCGTAATGTTTATTTAATTAATTAAGAAATGAATATAAAAAGATGATTAAATAAACTTATTTATTTAATAAAAAAGAATGAACAATATAAATAAATTATTTAAATTTATTTATATGCAGATTGAATTCAAATATTTTAATTAAATATTAAAAATATTTAATTACTTCCCAGACTATTGTGATATGACCATTTTTGGGTTTATACATTTTGCCCCTCTTTGAAGTGATGTGTTTTACATTGCTTCAAAGAATTTTGAAATTTGGATGTTGACTGTCGAATGTTGATAGGTATATGCCCCCTCGAACGATGAATCGATAAGATTTTGATTTTTGTGAATTTTTTTAAATTTTTTTGGAATTTTCAATTTTTATGATTTTGAAGATGTCGATTCATCGTTCGAAAATGATGATGTGAAGAAAATGACTTGAAAGGATGTGAGAAAAATGATGACTAAAATTGCCCCTGCTGTGATAAAATGTGTTAAAATCCACCAATTTTTCCTTTAAATAGGTTAAAAATGTCATTTTCCATGTCATTTTCCATTTTAACCTAGTAAAAATTGTAAATTTTGAGCTCTAGAGAGATAATTATGGCACTTCCGATTCACCAGCACCGTTTCGAGTGCATCCGACGACACCAGCGATCGGCACACTATGGACCCGCGGTATGTACCTCATTAAACTTCTGCGTATAGAAAATTTTCCTTTCGGAGCACGTTTTTCAATGTTTTGATTGTGGAAAAGTGTGTTCTAGCGCCCTTAAGAGTTTCCATAGCGCCCTTGATAATTTCCATAGCGCATTTGATTCTGTAGCACCCATGATGCGTTCTGTAGTGCCCTTAATCTTGTAGCGCCTATGAGGATTTTTGTAGCGCCCATGATGTTTTCTGTAGCGCCCTTGATTGAATGTTGTTATGAGTGATAAATTTGTTCCCAAAGTTGTTGGAAAATAAATAATAACTGATAGATTTTGCTTTTAAAGTTGTTAAAAACAAATAGGATCGATAAGTTTGATAAATCTGCCTTTCATGATGATGAAAAATAAATAGTTGATTGATATGTTTGCTTCTAAGGTTGTTAAAAACAAACATGTTGATTAATCTGCTTTTCATGATGATGAAAATCAAATTGTTTGATTGATATGTAGATTTGATTGATAAGTCATGATAATTTGATATTGATTTTTCTTTGTCATGTTGATGTGTCAACAGAAGAGATTGAGCGTTTTGCAGTCACGGGAGACATTCCCGAAGACATGGGGTTTGATTCCACATAGATGTTACAGTCAGATCAAGATGTGATCGAGGCCTGTGGATTGAGTTCATTGCTTGAAATGCCTGAGGTGCGCCTCAATAGGGCTTTATTGACAGCACTCGCAGAGCGGTGACATAGTGATACCAACACATTTCATTTACCGACCAGAGAGATTATAGTGACCCCTAAGGACATGTACCGCATCTTGAGGATCCCAGTGATGGGAGAGATAGTGGTCTTTGATAGCTGAGAGGCTGGAGGCACTGATGCTTTGAGGAGGATTTTCAGAGATGATCAGATTGCTGGATATTTCATCCCATGGGGTGAGATGACAGATTCATATCCACCCTTACCGTCTGTACTGGCAGGTTTCATTGGAGGTGTTTTGTGCCCCGACCATAGGTCGAAGGGGTTCGCAGTCGGGTGGGGTCAGGTTCTGGAGAGTATGGTGATGCAGGGGACACGATATGCGTGGGGGACATGCATGCTTACTCATTTGTATGATGAGTTACATCATATTGTATACGGTAGAGGCCGGAGTTTTGCAGTTGGGTGTTCTTTATTATAGATATGGGCATGGGAGCACTTTGCTGTCATGCGACCGTTGACTCGAGGATAGTGACCAACTGGTCGATCATACAGATGGAGATATAATGATATTATTGCTCAGCCAAGATTGGGAAAACTAGATCATTGGCAGCGTCTCTTAGATGGTCTTGATACAGTATGCTGGCAACCATATTTAGATTGCGAGGCATGGCCAGAGGATGCGAGGGAGATGCCCTATGTCTGTACGTCCAGATACCTTATTGGGCGTACTTTGTGGATTATTGAGAGATTTCTTTCTGGACAAGTATGTCGGCAGTTTGGTTGTATTCAGGGTATGCCTATGGGTTCCTCTATTTATGCACGGCGACATCCAGAGATTGCAGTGTGGGGTCCACAGATTTCCTATGAGGCAACGGTGGCCGAGTTCACCAGTTTAGGAGTTGTGATGTGGGATTACCAAGTTGATGTCCTTGATGCAGGGATGACGCCAGAGTATAGTCAGTATGTGTTAGAGCATCCTGCACCACGTATGTTTGATCCTGATGAGCATATTGCACCAGATACTGTACAAAGACCACAAAGAGGCGGTCAGAGATGACAGAGAGAGGCAACTTCAGAGGGTGACGATTCAGAGGGAGATGAGAGTGGAGGAGATGATGATGATTCAGAGGGAGATGATGATGATTCAGAGGGAGATGATGATGATGAGGAGAGTGGAGGAGATGATGATGGTGGGAGAGGTGATAGGGGTGGCAGGAGAGGTGGTAGGAGAGGTGGTAGGAGCGGACCACAGATGGGACATACAGATCCATCACCTTCAGTAGATCCAGTGGTGTCAGGTCAGATATCCTCTTTACAGAGTACAGTGCAGAGCTTACAGAGTCAGCTAGCATAGGCACAGACCGTGATTACACAGCTTCAGGGACAGTTGACCTTAGTTACTGCTGAGAGAGATATAGCTAGACAGCGGGGCGAGTAGGCCATTGTTTTGGCTGATAGTCTACAGAGAGTAGCAACGATTACCTTGCCTGGTGATATGATGAGAGAGGTGACCAGAGCCACCTAGAAGGTCGATTTCTATAGGACCAGATATCATGATGCGGTTCCCTGTGAGCGGAGAGAGAGTTATACACAGTCGCGGTCTACTCATAGTCGCTCTCAGACTACCAGCAGGGGTGTGACTTAGCCATTACCTCCAAGAGGGCCATCAAGGACAGGTGGAGCAGGTCCATCAGGTGCAGGTGGTACAGGTCCAAGACCAGCTCCATTAGAGGATAGCACAGCCTAGTGCATTTGTACAAGATGTTTTTGTGATACCCTTTTTTAGACAGTTGTATACACCCTGAGATGATCTTATTTTTGATGATGTTAACATCTTTGTACATTTTGACATTCATTTTTGAGATATATGAAATGCAGTGATGATTTATGATGTATGGATGGATTTTCTTATATATGCATGATGTGTTACGATATGATGGTTTATGGTTATGATGTATATGTATGCATGATTTATGAGATGAGTGAAATCTATATGATGCATGATTGTATGAATATGATGGATGATACAATTTATGAATGTTTATGAATGTTTTGATTATGATGTATGCTTTGTTTTTATGATTTTCTAATGTAAATATATATGAAAAATGTATGAAATGATGTTTTTGTTGAATGCCAAAATATACTCAGTCTTTTTATGAAACAATTGATACTTTGCCAGCTTTTAGGAAAATCTATAAATGCAAAATGCAGATTCTAACATGAATGTAATCTATACTATCCATGCAGGATATTCATACAATATTGCCATTTGGAGAGCTTATTTGTGCTTTTTGTATCATCATAGAGCATTGAAATGTTGAAAGTTAATACAAGCATCAAAGGGTATGTTAGCACCAGTGATGACCTGAGTATTGCTTTCATGATTTTTGATATAGCAAGATAATACAAGCATCTAGGTATAATTGAACCGAGATGACTTGAGTATCACTTGCATAAATAGACAAGAGTTAACCCGTTTCCCATGCAAATTCCAAAATGTCATCAATGATACGTAGTAGAGCATGTCTCGCGACCAATTTGCATAGTACTAATGATTTCCTCGCAAACAACAGACAAAGAAAAATCATACTCCTTCCTTGCTTTTCTAGTTCAGTACATCATTGAATTGCTCTAGAGATATGATAGAAAATCAAACAACCATTCAAATCTTGCCTAAAATATTTCAAAAATTTATTCAGATTAAGATCATCCAAGTTGGTTATCAACATTGATGTTTTGTTTTGATGTTTGTTTGGATCATGTTGTTTTGATTTCAATTGGCATTGAATAAGCATGTCATAGTTGATTTGATGCAGCCATGTTTGTTGTGTTTTGACAAATCGTTTTGTGTCTGTTTGCGATGTTTGAAAAGCTTGTTGCCCCTCTCTTGTTCATTCTATGTTTCTGCGTTTTGCCCCCAGTGTAAACACAACCTAAAGATTAAGGATATGTACAAATTTCATCAAGCGATGATGACACCTAAGGATACCTGTCATATGATATGGATATAAAAGACATCTACAGATGATAGATATGAATGGATGATGCCTAAAGTGAATGCAAGACATAAGTTAATAGATGGAGGAGCCTATTTTGATCACAAGTAGCGCCTGTTTACCAGGTTTTCACGACTTGTTTTTATTGCACTTTTTCAGGATTTTTCTAATTTTTTTGGATTTTTTAGGACTTTTTATGATTTTTTTGGATATTTTTCAGGACTTTTTATGATTTTTTTGGATTTTTTAGGACTTTTTCTAATTTTTTTGGATTTTTTTAGGACTTTTTATGATTTAGACATAGAATTTCTTCAAATGAATGCTGTTGATCGGCTCTTCAAACAGGTCCCCTTCTGATGTAGATAACTGATATGCACCAGAACCATATGCTGCAATGATGACAAATGGACCAAGCCAGTTTGGTTCAAATTTCCCTTTCTTTTCTCTATCTTGCTGATTACGTGGATTTTCTCTCAAGACTAAGTCACCTACTTGAAATGTCTGTGATTTAACTTTGTGATTATAGCTACGGGACATAACTTGTTGATAACCCTTCAAATGGTCAACTGCATGTTGACGTCTTTCATCTAACAGTTCTAACTCTTGCAGACGAGATACTCTGTAGTTGTCATCACTTATTAATCCCTTGAGTGAGACTCTAAGCGAAGGTATTTCTACCTCTAGTGGTAAGATCGCTTCTACTCCATAGACCAAGGCATATGGTGTAGCTCCTATTGGTGTGCGAATGCTGGTTCTGTATGCCCACAAAGTTGGATTTAATTGGACATGCCAATCACGACCGACATCATTTACTGTCTTCTTCAAGATCTTCAAGATTGTTTTGTTGGAAGCTTCTGCTTTACCATTACCTTGTGGATAATAAGGTGTAGAGAACCTATGTTGGATGTGAAATCTTTCACAAAGTTCATCCACATCCTGATTCTTGAAAGGCCTCCCATTATCAGTAATGATAGAATTAGGAATGCCATATCTACAAATGATGTGATTCAGAATGAATGAAGATATTTGTTTACCGGTCACGGTTGTCAAAGGAACATCTTCAATCCATTTTGTAAAATACTTCGTAGCTGTGATGATGAATTTATGCCCATTTGATGATGAAGGATGAATTTTTCCAACAAGATCCATTCCCCATTGAGAAAAAGGCCATGTTGGAGTAAAAGGTTGCAGTTCCTGTGCAAGTGCATGAATAAGATTCCCATGGATCTGGCATTTTGAACACTTCTTGACAAAAGTAAAAGAATCTTTCTCCATGGTAGGCCAATAATATCCCATTCTGACAAGTTTTTTGGCTAAGGTTAAACCACTTGAATGAGTTCCACAAATACCACCATGAACCTCTTGTAAGGCTTTTTCAGATTCGTCACGTTCAAGAAATCGAAGGAGTGTACCATCAAGACCACGTCTGTAAAGGATATCGGCGATCAAGGTATAACGGGATGATTGGCGAATGTAATTCCTTTTTTGGTTTCGAGATAAGTCGGGAGGTAAGATGTTATCTTTCAAATAGGTATAAGTCTTGCCATATAAAGGTGAATCAGAACCGGTTAAATGACATATGACTTGGGTCTCAGGATTATCATAGGCGAGAGAAAATAATTGTTCCACCAAGAATTCATGCTTGGTTTGATCTTCTGATAATTGTAATAAGGAAGCAATGGTAGCCATTGCATCTGCAACTTTATTATCAATCCTTGAGATTTGTGAAAACTTGATTGACATAAAATACTTCTTATAATCATCCACCATGTTCTTGTAAGGTAGCAACTTATCATCTTTAGTTTGATAATCATCATTAATTTGATTAATGACAAGTTGTGAATCACCATAGACCTGGAGCTCTGTAATCTGCCATTCCAAGGCTATCTTTATCCCTATGAGCAATGCCTCATATTCAGCTATGTTATTTGTGCAAGGAAACATCAACCGATATGATTGTGGAATGGTATGTCCTTTAGGTGTGACAAAAAGAATCCCTGCCCCTGAGCCATGTTGTGTATAAGATCCATCAAAGTACAGTGTCCATGAGTTCTTATTTGTCACTATGAAGACGTCCGCATCAGGAAACTCAATGTGCATTGGATTTTCTTCTTGTAAAGGTGCTTTGGCCAATTGATCTGCGATGACCTGTCCTTTAATAGCTTTTCAATCTACATAGTGAATGTCAAACTCACTTAAGATCATTACCCATTTTGCAAGTCTTCCTGTTAAAGTAGCTCTGCTCAAGAGGTATTTTAGTGGATCAATTTTGGTTATCAGCTTAACTGTATGAGCCAACATATAGTGTCGCAACTTTTGAGAAGCAAACACCACTGCAAGGCAACCTTTTTCAATGAAAGTGTAGTTTAATTCATGACTTGTTAAAGTTCTGCTGATATAGTATATGGCCCTTTCTTTGCCTGTAGAATCCTCTTGTGCTAGTAATGCTCCCAAGGATACTTCTGTTGCTGAAATATAGAGTATGAGTGGCTTTCCTAGAATGGGTGGAATTAAAACTGGTGGATTCATAAGATATTGCTTGATCTAATTAAATGTTGCTTCACATTTGTCTTCCCATTTGAATGGGACATTTTTATGCAATAAACGTGTAAATGGTAAGCTTTTGTCTGCCAGTTGAGCTATAAACCACCTAATGGATTGTAGTCGCCCTTGCAATGATCGAAGCTGACTGATATTTCATGGTGGCGGAATGTCCATTATAGCTTGTACTTTTTCTGGATCTACCTCTATGCCCTTTTCTGAAACAATGTATCCTAGGAGTTTCCCAGATGTAACGCCGAAGACACATTTCTTTGGATTGAGTCGAACATTGAACTTCTCCATTCTAGTAAAGATTTTTGACAAGATTTCTAAATGTTCTTCTCTTGTGTGAGATTTGGCAAGGAGATCATCAACGTAATCTTTCATAAATGTGTGCATCATGTCATGAAAAATGGTTGTCATTGCTCTTTGATAAGTGGCTCCTGCATTCTTTAACCAAAATGGCATTACATTCTAGCAATAGGTACCCCAAGGGCATGTGAATGCTGTTTTATCTTGATCCTCTGGTGCAATCTTTATTTGGTTGTATCCTGAAAAATCCATCCATTAATGAATACATTGCATGGCCATTAGTTAAATCAACAATCATATCTATGTTTGGGAAAGGAAAGTCATCTTTGGGACAAGCTTTGTTTAAATCTCTGAAATCTGTACAAACTCTAATCCTTCCATCTGGCTTTGAAACAGGCACAATATTGGAAATCCATTCTGCATAGTCAATAGTCCGAATGAACCCAACATCTAAAAGCTTCTTTAATTATTCTTTGACCAATAATGCAACATGTGGATGAATTTTTCTGAGCTTTTGCTTCACAAGTTTTGCCCCTACGTTTATAGATAAATGATGCATTATCATATTAGGATCTAACCCTGGCATATTAGCATATGACCAAGCAAAGTTGATTTGATTCTCCTTCAAGAACTTCATGAATTTCAGGACTTCTTCAACTGTTAATGACGCTGCAAGTTGCAAGATTTTTGGCTGCTCTGTTGTACTTATGTTGATTGATTCTGTTGGTTCGATCAAAATAGAAGATCTTTCGTGATAATGCTTGGGAAGAGTGTCAAGTTTCTCATCCTTCAGTGCCTCAAAAAGGTTTTCACTGTTGGATTCGCTCTTTATTTTTCTCTTGTTGTGATCTACCACTGCCATTTTTCGGTTTTCACCAATAGATCCATCTTTTATTTCATTTATTTTGCAGCTAAGAGACTTGACACCCTCCTTATCAAAATTGTGAGTATGACATTCTTGGATAAAACAATTGTTTTCCTCATTAGAGGAACAAAGGAAATTTATAATGTCCTGATCATCATGAAATGTAGGGATGTGGATAGGTGCATCATTGTCCCAATCAATAAGTTCCGGATAAACTAAAGGCATGGGATCATTAGGTTGGGTAAGGTCTTGAACTGTCAAAGTCATGATGTGGTTGTCATCTTCATAGTAGACAAGGTCTATGATGGTATTCTCCTGTTGATTGTCAATCTCATTAGAATATGATTCGTCCTCACTTGAGTCATGATTGCTTTGTAAAATATAATCAAGTGGAGGCCTTGAACCTTCTCCTTGTATGAGAATGGGTGCATATTTGTGTATGGTATCAACTTGTTTATCTCTCCAAAATTCATCATTATAAATGGTGTCCCATTCATATTCATTAGAATCAGTATCTGAACTGTTCTGCAATTGGAAAACTGATTCATGGGGTTTATCTGAAATTGATCCTCCTTCATGAGTTGATTGTGCTTGCTGTGAAGTAGAGTCTTCTTTATCCTTACCATATCCAAGTCCTGTTTTATCACTTGGATGTATTGAAATAGGTTGAATTGGTTCCACGATTCCTTCTCTTCTTTTTCCTATAGGCCCATTTCCTTCATAACCCATTTTTTGCATGATGGCGTACCCCTTACCATATTGTTCTGTAGGTAGCTTAATGTGTAAGAGATATTCATCTTCATCTTTGTATAGCCAACTTAGGATGTCCCTATCTTCAACTTCTTCTTCAGTGGTTTTGGCTTTAATGAATTTTCCGTCAAACTTTGTGATTGGCACAGAAGCTTGGGATGTAGAGGCTGTTGCAATCTTTTGATTTGATAAGGTTGGCTGACCATGTGACCTCAGAGAAGGAGGTAAGGTAGAAAGAGATAGTGAATATTCACCTACCCCTTTGTCTTTAAAATTTAGCTTAGTGTCAAGATTCTTTGTCAATTCTTGCAGTTGGACTTGTAGATTGGAAGAAGAAACAACAAGAGCCTCCCTATTATGTGGCACAAAGGCATCTTGAGTTGCTCAAAGATTTGAACAAGTTTGTGTGCTATTGTAATCATCTTGTATGGTTATTTCCTGTCCATCGTATGGAAACTTGAGGCATTGATGATACATTGATGGTACTGCTTGCATATCATGAATCCATGGACGACCCAAAAGTATGTTATAGGAAAGATCCCGATCTAGAACCTGACAAAAAGTATTTTTCACAATAGGTCCCACTCTGATAGGTAGCATTATTAGTCCTTTAGAAGCTCTTTCTTCATCATCATATGCCTTGATAGTTATTTTCCTTCATGGATCAATAGAATTTTCTGAAATTCCCAAGGCATGTATTAGCTTTAAGGTACAAATGTTTAAACTAGCTCCTCCATCTATTAAGACACGTCTAATTCGGTGTTTATGGATCATGACTTCAAGATAGAAACACATCTTTTTCGGAAAATGAAAGACAAGTGGGGGAAGACAAATGTCCCACTATGGCTTGAAATTTGTTTACATCCAGATCAGTATCAACAGTTGTGTTTACAAGAGCTTCTTCTAAAATATTCTTATGTATGGGGGATATTTTAAGAAGTTCAAGGATGGAGATTTGAGCTGATGTTTTTCTCAGTTGATCAACTAGATTATAATGATTTGGAGAAGGAATAGCTGTCTTAGATGAACTTCCTTTTAAAAAAACCTTTGCTTGTCCTCTCGTAGTCACATTAACCTATTGATATTCTTGTTTTCCTTTGATTTTGATAACATTAACCCGTTGATCATCTACATAGATGTGACGGATTATATTGTCTTCAACATTATGTATGCTTTTGGCTTGTGTATCTGATGTTTCCCCCTTTTGATAGTTCAGTAAAGGATCTTTGAATGCTTGATGATCGTCATTGGTATGATGTCCTTCAATTGTAATGGTGCCATTGTCAATTAAATCTTGTACTAAATTTCGCAAAGCTTGACAATTATTCGTTCTATGACCTTTACATTGATGATAATTGCAATAATACGAGTCATTCCATGATGGTGGTTTGACTCGTGGCTCATAATCTCTTTGTGGTGGTAAGGTGATAACCTTATTATCAAGAAGCTCTTTAAGAGAAGACTTAAGAGATTGACCCAAAGTGGTAAAATTCCATCGATTTGAAAAGAATGGAGGTCTGGACGGATTTGATGTTTGGGTATTGCCAAGATTGTTATTGAAATTACCATGATTATCCTTGGTGTTTTGATTGGTCATGCTTTCTTGCTTGGAGTTTTGTCCTTGTTGATTGTTGCTTCCTTGTTGGTTGGTATTTGCTTGTTGATTTTTTCATGGAGCACTTGATAGATTAAAGATAGATGGTCTTGTTCGTAGATTATTTGCATCTACTATACCATCATTGACAACATTTTTATTTCTGTTCCAAAACCTTGTTTTATCGTTGTTGTTTTGGTTGGATGTACTTGGATTATCAAGTTTTATCACTCCTCGTTTAACCAAGGCCCCTTCAATGGTGATTGCATTTTCAATCAATTTTTCAAAGTTATGAGGACAATGAAGGTTAAGCCTATAGCTTAATTCTTGATCTAGGCTATTGATGAAGATATCCATCTTTTCCTTTTCAGGAATAGGACAAGAATATCGCACAAATAACCTTCTCCACCTTTGCAAAAACGTAGTGAAGGATTCTCCCACTTTTTGTTTCACTTTACAAAGATCAAGCATTGTTATCTGGTGTTGGATGTTGTAGGAGTATTGTGATATAAATTGATTTATTAACTCCTCAAAGGTTTTGATGGGTGGAGTGATCTTAGAAAGCCACTCCATGGATTGTACACCTAAACTTCATGGAAATAATCACATTAAGTAGGTATCGTCATAGGCGAATTCTAGACTCATATTCCGGATATCCCTCACATGGTCAAGGGGATCAGTTTTTCCATTGTACCTATCATATTTAGGGATTTCACAATGTTTTGGAAAAGGGATCATTTGAAGAATCCTATCGAATGGATAAGGAGATATGTCTTCCAAAACATACATCTTTGTTGTACCCCCTTGCATCTCCTTTATTTGCCCTTGTAATTCTTTTATCTGTTGAGTAAGGGCACTAAAGTCAGTAGGAGGAGTTTCAGGATTCTGTTTAATCCCTTCTATATCAAAATTGTGAGGTAACTTAGCTCCTTGATTAGCTAATGAAAGAAAATATCTTTCTTTGTTTCGTTCTAAAATCCTTTCCATAAGAGTATGGAATTGGGGATCTTGCTCTGCTTCTTGAAGCTTTTCTTCTGTTAATTCGTCAACATTAAATGTATCCTCTTCTTTCTCAGTATGGTCACTCATTTTGCTTGTAGTGGTTTCTCCTTCGTCTTTTTCCATGTGTTTTCGAGATCTCGTGGAAACAGGCATAAGTTTTGTTCCAAATTCTACTAACCTTTGATCAAAAGAATGAAATAGTGCAATTTGTGATGGATTTAAAAGTCAGAATAGAATGAAAATTCTATGACTTGAAAGGTTTCTAATCTTTAGCTTGTGTTGTTCCCTAAGTGAAAGGATGAAAATCCTATTGGAGGGAATTTAAGCAAAAGATCAAGAAAATGATGATTTTGCACTTTATGAAGTTTTGATCCTAGTTTCATAAAAGGATGAATTTTGTGATGAATGCCTAATGTGATGAGTTCTCTATTGCAGGATTTGATTTGGATGAGTAGAATATTCAATTGCAGGTTGGGGAATATAACAAAAATGAATACGTTGACTATGGTTATGCCTTTGAGAAAGGGCTCTTCTTTGAAAGAAAGCTTGTGAGTACAATGGTTCTATAGCATAATCATCAGTGAAACCTCTAACACAATCATGATATCGATGAAGAAAGGTTCTATATTTAAGTAAAACTTTTCGGCTTTGGTACAAAAATCGTCTCTTCTTCAATAGTTTCTTGTGGCTAAGGGGTTTCTTTGGCTTTTTGATTCTTTTGAGAACAGATTTCTTAACAAAAGTTGTGGATTTCCAATCTTGTAACATGAGAGTAATCAATGTGATCACAAGTGTTAGATGATCTTAACTGAATTAATGTATTGAAAACACATCAAACAATTTGTAGAATAGTTGTTTTAAATACTATGCTAAACATCAAGTGTATGATCAAAATGTTTTTCAAAAGTTTGTTTTAACAGGTTTTACACATGATAAGCATTTCAAACAGACTCACTCTTAGTTCTCAAGTAGGTCATCATAGTAATCAACAACCCACATCTTAAAACTGCGTCGACTCATACAGCCATGTCACCCCCGAAAGGGCGCCTGTGTTTTTGTCTTTTCCAGGTGCATACTCAGAGTGACAGAAGTGGATACCGGATCCCCTGAGCAAACAATCCTTGGCAGTTATATGGTGAGTATCTTGGGGGTAGATTCTTCCCTCCCCTGCACTGTGATTATTATGACATTCAGAAACTGACTTCGGTTAGACACTACACTAAGTTCGTAGTAAGGGTTTCCGTTCGGTGCGGCAAATGATAGACTCCCTCGGGAGACCTCCCTACCTTTAGAACAAAGGCTTTGGGGATGGTTATCAATGCACACTACCGTCAAAAGAGGGTTTCCCCAATTTTGCTTTAAATTTTAGAGTGGGGTGGAATAGCCTGGCTTTGGCTTGAACCCACTTGAGTCGTTCCTCTTGGGTGAGTACTTTTTCCCACAAGAGCAGGCTCTCTAAAAGGTTTTAATAAAGCTTGAAATTGCATAAAGGGAAATAGATGAGTTTGGCATTTTGATCACCCAGTTAAGGGGAGAGCATAGGCCTATCACCGTTTAAGCAAAGCAAACAAAGATTCAATTTTAAGCCCAAAATAAAAATTTGCTATGCTAGGTGAAGATTTTGCTTCACAAAAACATGAAATTCTTTTTAGCCCAAAATTAAAAGTGAAGTGACTATCCTAGGATTGCTTAATTCCATTTATGTGACTACCCTAGGATTGCTTAATTCCATTTATGTGACTACCCTAGGATCACTTTATTCCATTTAAAGTTTGCTACTGTCCACGGTTGCATCGGATTCAGTCAAGCTGTATTCAAATTACAATTTACAGTTTGCAGTTTTTTCAAAAATGCGCTATAACAGTCTTCATGGGCGCTGCAGGATGGCTCATGGGCACTGCAAGATAGCTCATGGGCGCTGCAGAATGGCTTATGGGCGTTGCAGGATGGCTCATGAGCGCTGCAGGATGGCTCACGGGTGCTGTAGGATGCTTTAAGGGCGCTGCAGAATGGCTTAATAGCGTTGTAGGATGCTTTAAGGGTGCTAAACTGGGTATGAGTTTTCTTGAAACGTGTTTATTGCGCTAATCCGCTATTTTTGGCCGTAACCTGTCAAGAAAATCTACAATAAAATGTTAAAATTGGGGCAAGAGCCCCAAGGTGGGCGCCAAAAATGTGTATGTTAAATATGTATAATCAAATTGAGATAAACAAAACACAAATAATAGAACTTTAAACTGAAGGAAAGCTAATTAAATTGATTTCAAAAGAAATAAATGAAGCTTCTTCAGAGGCGTTCCATCTTCCTCTATCTCCAGAGATTTGTTTGAAGCTGCTGCTCTCATATTGTGTAAGCTTGGCTTCTCCAAATGGCAATCTGTAGAATGAGTATGCAAAATGATAGTGTTTTTCTATGCTAAATGTTGGTGGAGGTGAGAATAATGATACGGATATGCACAGGGGCTGTAAATAGAAGATGCTATGAAATGAAGTGGATATGCCATGATATGCTATGCTACTATGCTATGCTATGATGCTTGAATAATATGAATGCTAAAAGGCTTATGCTATTGCAATTTGGCTATAGTTATTCTATTGAAAGCTTCTCTGTATGATTGCAAAGACCCAACAGTCCTTTTATAGATTTTTGCAAGGAAAATCCTGGCTAGCAAGGATCAACAGCTGTTAGGTTGTCTGGTAAGTTTGAATGGTGAGAGATGAAGAGGTTGAGAGGAAAATGGAAGAGGTTGGGAGGTTGGAGAGAAGAATGGAAGCCTGTCTTCAACCCACGGGAACAAGCTTGCACAGGAACAGATAAATTAATTTTTCTGTTTGGCAGTTTGTTTCAAGGTTGTTGAAGATAATGCAAATTAAATAAATAAATAAATTTATTTAATTTTATGTGATTTTGAAGAAATTAAATATTTTTGAAATATTTAATTTTAGAACTATAGAAGATTTAATTAAATATTTAGAATATTTAATTACAAATAGACTTTAGAAGAATTAATTAAATATTTTGAGATATTTAATTGCGAATGGAATTTAGAAGATTAAATATTTAGAATATTTAATTATGAATGGACATTAGAAGAATATTAGAATACTTAATCTTTATTTGAATAAAATATTCAAGCCAAGATTATTGATAATTAATATAAATAAATCGTAATGTTTATTTAATTAATTAAGAAATGAATATAAAAAGATGATTAAATAAACTTATTTATTTAATAAAAAAGAATGAACAATATAAATAAATTATTTAAATTTATTTATACGCAGATTGAATTTAGAGATTTTAATTAAATATTAAAAATATTTAATTACTTACTAGACTATTGTGATACGACCATTTTTGGGTGTATAGAGACGTCATCTCCAAATGACCACTTTTTGACGTTTGTGTGCATAATGAGCCTTCCTGCATTTTTTTCAAAATTCCCAAAAGCCAAGATACTAGTTCTATAAGCTCTTGAGTCACATACAAAGAAAACAAAAAAAATGTGACAACACAAAGTACCATTTAGGAGGTTAGAGTTCATGAAGTGAGCCATAATGGCTATTGGGAGCCTTCCCCTATGTGACATGGATGCTTTATAATGCAATTTTTGAGATGCATCCACTTTTAAAATTTATAAAAATAAAGATTAATAAAAATATTAAAAATACACAACTTGTAGAACTGACTCTTGAATATATTTCTACCAACTAATTTTGAAAAATACCTAACACAACCAAAAAAATGGGGGCACACATTGAAAACCTTGTTATATTTTTATAATACATATACTTTTTTTGTGAACTTAGTATTTTTCCCTATTAACCTTAACTATTTTTTTACATCTTGACTAGTGTAAAAACTAAATTCATAGCACTAAAATTATTAGCACTATAGGATAAGAAAAATAATTTTAGTGCTATGAATTTAGTTTTATACATTAATTAGTTTATTGAAATTAATTATCTCTACATCATTATATTGATTAATTAATGAATTTCCCATCTCATCACATTCAATTAACTTAGTGACTATTGATAATTAGTTAATTAATATCCCTTTTTTTTCCTTTTTTTAGGAATCGGTTGGGTATCCATCCCCTATAAATTGTAGTGCGCCTGGTAAAAAATTTTCACATGACTGGTGACACTAGCATGACACACCCTTTGGTACCACGGGGATGGTGGGGAGACTAGATCTCGTGACCCCTTGCTTGTAAGAGGATGCTTAGCCAATCGAGTTAGGCCCACCGCCCCATAATTAATATCCTCTTAATTGATTAATTTATTGATGAATTAATTCTCAAAATTATCCTCACAATTAATTAATAATTCATTGTTAATTAATCAATTTCAATTCTCCTTTTTATCCTCTAACATCATTTTCTAAATTAGTTAATAAATTATTATTATTCAATCAATTTCCAAACCCATTCACACATAATTAAATTAATTATGAAAACAATTAGTTAATTTTCTTCACATGTCATTCTTAAATGTTTTTGATAAAGGGTAAAACGGGTTTTACAGGGACCCGAAACCACAAAGTATTACAACATAAAAGATAAGAAAGAAAATTTCATCAAAAACAACCAGCTGCACAACAGGGAAAAACTAGAATAAACAACAGCCAACCACAAAAGACCAGGAAGGTCAACAAAAGCCAGCAAAAAAACCAACAAAAAACTAGCAGTGACTAGCCCAAAGTCTTCAGGATAGCCTCAGTCTTTGCCTCCAAGTTCTTGATCTCGTGAACACCCTTCTTAAATGTTTGAATCATCTGTGGAGTGGGGGGAGCCTTCCAATTCAGATTTTCCCTGGTTCTCTTAGAGATGCCAACATCCTCCTCCTGGTTTCTTTCATTGGTATCCTCCAGGTCAACCACCAGAGATCCCCATTGGGCTTTGTCCAGTTTCTAGGTCATAGCATTGATGATTATGGCATTGTGTCTGGCCATACGATTGTTTTGCTCACCAATGATTTTAATAGTATTTTTCATTTTTTCCATCTCAATTTCAATGTTTATGTTTTTTCCAGCTTGGTTATGAGTGTCATTGCTGAGAATGTGATCTCTTCGCTTCACTTCTATTTTTTCAATCGCCACAACCTTGGCTCCCAACTCTTCCAGCTTACTTTGCAGGGCCCAATTTTTTATCTTTAGCTCATTAATTTCATTGAAAGTCCATTTCGAAAGTTTGAAGTGGGTATCAACATTATTTCTAACTAAATTCAAAGCATCCATAGAGGGATCCCTATCAATGTTGAGACAAGTATTCTCAGGGATAGGAGTGATAGGGGACCCAGTTCTAGTAATCCTATCCATCGACAGATCAGCAGAGGGCTCAGAATTATTAGCACTAGACGCCTCAAAGTCAGGGGAATCTTCAGAGTATGACACAAGGTTTTTAGCCTTGGGATTCTTATCAATAAGGGAGGGGCTTTCTAGTTCGGGCACAACACAACCTTTAACAGAAAGAGGGTTCGGGTTTTTCTTGCCCGAATGGGTAGCAGGGGGACTACGGACAATTCTAGCCGGGCTTGGATTGGGCAAAAACCTCGAGCAGCTGGGTTCAGTATTGTCATCCTCAGAGTTAGGGGAGGCTTCAAGATTAGCAGGGGTGGGCATATTTTGGTAATGCTCAACAATTAATTTAATCAGGCCAGTATGCAGAATAGGGAATCTTCTAGGGTTTTTTTTGTGGTCAACCAGGATTTTCCTCAAAGAGTAGCAAAGAAAGTAGGGGAGATAAACCCTTACCTTGTAGCAAAAATGGTTGAGCAGGGCAAAGTGATAGCCGTAGACCCTAGTGAAATGAACATCCATAGTTATGTACTCCATAATGACACGTAGGACCTTTCTCCACATGGCTTTTATGGTGTCGGCATCAAAGTAGCTATTAGCAATTTTTACCAGTTTTAGCTTTTCTTTCTCTTTTTTAGGAAATTTGACAATGACATCATTGGAAAAAACCCTATCCCTGAAATTTTTTTTCCCTTCAGTCGACATTCCCGTCACTTCAGCTATCATGTTTTCGTTGAGCTCAACATTCCTACCAAAAAGGGTAAGATTCCCATTATCCCAATTTTTCTCAAAAAGATCCATAGCCTCTTGACTGGAACCATGGAGCTTCTCCAGGAATGGAAGTAACCCCCTACTTTTAACCTTATTCCAAGCCTTAACATTTCTTGTGTGCATCTCATAGCTGTCCAACTCAGTTCTTTTCTTGTCTCCACCCATCTTAGCAAACACAGTGGGGCACACCGACACAATATCTTCACTAGAACTGGTACCACTAAATCTAAGAACCCACAAAGCATGCCAATCCACCTTGCAGACTAAGCAAATAAGCTCGGTCCCATACAATTTAATGATTGTGATGTGATAACTCCATCATGTCCTCATTAAAGAGATGACATGCCTCTTGTCCATGCGATTTATCATAATTCAATAAAGCACGAACATTAACACTTAGATCATTATATTTTATCCAAGTGCTCTGATCATTACTCCTAACACCTTCATTGGAAAAAAAATCCGCCACTTCTATCCATGTATTTTTTAAATTCCTCTAATTTATGAATACCTATTCCTAAATGGAATCCTAGGGTGGGGGGCTATCTCAATTGGCTAAAGCATCCTATTGCAGGGAAGAAGTCACAAGGTCTAGTCTCCCCCCATCCCAATGGTATCAAAGGGCATGTTGCCCCAACGTCAACAGTCACATGAAATTTTTTTATCAGGCGCACTACAATTTATAGGGTGGCTACCCGATTCCTGCAGTCTAGAAAAAAAAAAACCTATTCCTAAATGGAATAAAATAAATAAATCAAGTTTATCAAAGATCATGAAAATTAACCTCCACCATCCATTTTTTTATCTAAAAGTTTATAAATCCACCTATCCTATCTTAATCCATCATATATGTAGAATTTTAAAGGTTTATGTTGCAATAATCTTGCATAAATTTTGAAAATTCACTCTCCATTATTATAGAGAAAACCATTTTAATACTTAATCACAATCTTTCTTCGTATTATAATAGCATTATTCTTTATTACAATGGTGTTTGTAAATTTAAATATTTCAATTTTATTTTATTCTAGATCCACTTCTTACATGAGGATGAAATAAATAATAACCATTAAATGTGATAAAATATTGCTAGTTCAGAAAAAAAATTCCTAACATTTTAATCATGCTAGAAATTGATAAAATTTTAGCATGTCCATTAATTTATGGAAAGCCAAATGGGAAAAATTTAGGCTAGATATATCATGTACTTGTAAAAGTTAAGGTGGGGATAACAAATACTATTAGGTTTTATAATCTAGAGCTACTAGCGTTTATCATAATCCTTTTCTTTTCTATTTGAGATCTTTAGGATCTAATATCCTCCTTCCAAATTAAAGTTACCCACTTAAAATATTAAATGATGTTTTGTTGAAAATTTATGGAAAAGTTCAATACATCTTTAATGCTAGTAGTTACATTTTTTGAGTTTGAGTGAGAGAAAAATGTGAAAAACATTAGAGGGGAAAAAGATAAGGGAACATAATAGTAACAAGGTTTGATTTTTGTATAAACAAAGGAAACAAAAGGAACATAAAAATATCATCATTTATGGCATGAACAAAGCTAAGATTGGATAACTAGAGAACAAGGTAGAAAATAGAAAAACCCACAATAGAAAATAATAGCAAAAGTAAGGAATTCAGTAGTTCCAGTGTTTATTTTCTACTAATTTTTTTTGAATATATATAAACTCTATTTTATTTTATATTTTAGTTTGTAGTCTCCTATTATTAATCTTTCTTGTATTTGTTTGATTCGTTCTACTTTTTAATAGACTCATATCAAAGCTAGAACTCTAGATTTTATTATATATTAAGAGTCTTTCTTCAAATTTATAGCATGGTTGGAACTAATAGTAAGGGTTGGCAATGGATACCTACATTTGATGGATAAATTTATGATGTGTCGACTAAGAAGATAAAAACTATAAACTATAATAGTAGCTAATGGTTTACAAGAGTTTATGGATAATGGATTCATAGATGTAACTAACCAAAAAGACTATACAACATTGGTAAATGCCCAACATACCTAGTTGAAGGATACTAAAATGAAATATGGAAAATCCCCGATTTTTATTGAAGTTGTAATCATAGAATCCATGGAACCAAAATAGGAATAACTAATTACTCAAAGGAGACCTATAAAATTCTTAAAAAATCTTTCGAAGGCATGGACAAGGTGATTTTAGTTAGAATCCAGTTGCTCAAGACAAAATTTAAACCCCTTCACATGAAATTTTGGGTGATCCCACAAAGCTAGTTTACAATTTTTGAGAGATCCTGATTTTTGTTGAAATCGCATATTTCTAGAAAATATAATGATTTAAGCCTTGAAAAGTTCCATTTAAAGGATTCCAATTGAATATGGTTTAATCAAACCACCTTAGATCAAACCTCCTTGGATAGAACTCCGCTAGTTTTAAACCATACCTTTAATTGAGTCTCCTTTACACCTATCAAAATGCTGATAAAAAACCACTTTTGATTTACCTTATGAGGGATCAAATGAATTCATTTAAAATTTATTTTTTGTATGTAATCCTTATTATAAGCTTCCCAAAAGGTATAATTTTAAATAAATTTAATTTTATTATTGTATTTATTTTTTATTTCTTGTGAATGTAGGTTTTTCACCGAAAATCAAGTTCTTTGTTCTACACATGTGGAAAAATAGAATATTATTAAAAAAATGAAAAATATGAGTGCCCCAGGTATTGAAGTCCTTGATCCAATAAAAAAAATTGAATTTCAATACATACAAAAAAAGTTGTGTTATACGGTCTGCTTATGTTTGAATTTTAATTGTTTTGATTTCGAAACTTGATTAAGGAAAAAATATTCAATAAAACACTATGGAACCAATTGGAAGCACTAGATATCGTAGTTACAAATATAAATTCAAAAAAATTAGAATTTTATCCTTCATGGAAAAAACGTTATGCATTATATGGTGAGCGTCACTCTTTAAAAATGTTGTTTACTAAAAAAAACTAGTTTTCGAAGGAGATGGAAAAAGAAGTGCAATCTAATTCCAAAAATTTTGAAAAAAATATATTTAGAATATGCTGACAAAATGTCACAAATCACTAGTTTGCATCATGTTCAAATTCCTCACGGTTTAGCCGCTATAGGTGTCCGAAAGTGAAGATTTAGTTAGAAAAAAATATTTCAAAGTCTAGTTTGGCCAAAAATTGTAAACCAGTATTGTGGGATCACCCGTTTTTGAGTCCATTTTATATTTTCATACAAGAGTTTTTTGTTGAAAATGGAGGTAATTATGTAACTTTAAAACTTGTAAAACTATGAGATTGTAGATCTAATTTAAGTGTTTTTTGATACAAATTCTTTGTGGATGATTATCTGTTTAGATCAATTTTACCAATTGTAGAAAGAGATAGAAGATTGTAGAAGAATGAGACAAGAATATAGAAGTGACACAACATATACATGGAGAAACCATTTTTGGAAAAAACTCCACCACTAGAATCAATTATGCCTGTATTCTCTAACCTTAGAACAAGATTACAATAATACTATATCAATCCTTAATTGATATCCTTCTTTTGCCTTCAACAATTCTTCTTCACAACTTGCAATAAATTCTGATAAAACTCTCTTCAACTTGCAGCAATTAATAGACAATTATGAGCATTGTAAACTCCAAAGACTTGTCAATTACAAGAGCACAAAGCTCCTCTCAAAAACCTACACCTATTTTGTGCAAGTAGAGTTCCATCATATAACATGAAATCAAAACCAAAGTCTCCTCAATTTAGGCGTCCCAAACTGAACTCCTAACTAGTCGTTGGTCAAGAAAATATCTTCCAAGCTTCTCCTCAAAGTTGGTGCCCAAGAATACGCCCACTTAACTCAGTCATGTAAATATCTTCTCATGCAAAAGGTGTAAAATAAAAGATTCCAACTTGGGCACCCAAGGTGGGTCCAAGTCAATCTTTGTTAGCATAAACATATCTCTTCATCAATTCATGCAAACATTATGCATGATTGATCATCCCCACTTAACTGAATGTTTCCACCTATTATCCGTCATGCAACTGAAGTCATTAGTCATGCAACTCAAGTCAACTACAAGTCAACTAGCATTCAACTAAAACTAACTACATGCAACTGAAGATAACTGAACTAAAGATAACTAAACTGAACTGAACTGATACTAAATGGAAATGAATTGAACTAAATTGAATTGAACTGAACTAAATTCCACTCATGTAAATATAAATCCCTAACTTGTAGGATCTTTACATACATTACTGAAGTGTTATCTATTCTCCAAACAGTTAACTTAAGCAAGGTGGGTTCCACCTTCCATGTGGGTACCCCATGTGCTCCTATTATTTAGGAACTCTTCTTGGATTCCCTCACATGTTCCTATCATTTAGGAATAATTACAAATGTCAATTTACATGTTCATTTCATTCGAATTTAATCTCTTTCTAATCCTAGTGTTGAGGAATACTTTCCAAGGAATTAGGAGATACATGAAATATGTTTCTAGGATTGCAATTAAATAGCATCCTATTCCCAACATTCTCCCACCTGAAATTATACATTGCAATTATTCTAAACAAGCAATCATTATTATAAATCAAGTACAGGACTCAAGGCCAATGGCCTTCCTACACCAAGAGAACTTATTTGTAGGAGCTAGTTTTGTAAGATAATCTACAACATTGATCAAAGTATCAACTTTCTCAATCAATACCTTCCCACTCTCAACCATTTATCACACAAAGTGATATTGAACAATATCAACATGCTTAGTACAAGCATGATACATATGATTTTTGGCTAAACAAATAGCACTCTGACTATCACATTCAAGTTTAATTTGCTTGCAATTAAAACCAATACCTTTCTCAAGTCTTTGTAACCAAACTACCTCTATAGAGGCATGTGTAGCAGCCATGTACTCTACTTCTATGGTGGACAAAGCAACCATGGGCTGCCTCTTACTCATCTAACTAACCATAGCTCCAAACAAAGTAAACAAAGCCACTTGTCGACCTTCGACTGTCCAAGTCTCCTGCCCAATTTGAATCAACAAAACCCTGTATGTCCAATGATGTGTGCATAATATCAATATCATTAGCACCATGATAAACCAAATAGTAATTAGAAGTACCTCATAAATATCTAAACACCCTCTTAACTTAAGTCCATATTTCTTTCCTAGGGTTAGACATAAGCCTACTTAGAACTCCCACTGCTTGGGCTATATCTGGTCTTATGCAGACCATTGCATAAATCAAACTACCAACTACACTAGCATATGGAATTTTAGACATTTCCTCATGATCTAAATTAGATTTAGGACTTATGTCTAAACTTAACTCCGTGCCAACTGGTAAAAGAATATTAATTGGTTTACTATCCTGCATGTTAAACTATTTCAAAATAGTATCAACATAGTTGCTTTGACTTAAGCAAAGCTTTCTATTGCCTCTATCTCTACTGATATCTAGTCCAATGATATATTTTACAGCCCCTAGATCTTTCATCTCAAATGTGCTAGAGAGTTGTGCTTTCAATTCTTTGATCATCACCTTGTTGTTACCAATAAACAACATGTCATCAACATACATGATCTAATAATTAAAATTTGATCATCAATACATTTCACGTAAACACAATGATCTTCCTCACTCCTAACATAACCAATTTTCAATGCAAAAGCATCAAACTTCTGGTACCACATTCTTGGTGACTGTTTCAATCCATATAAAGATCTCTTTAACCTGCAAACCAATTCCTCTTTTCCTTTTACAACAAAACCATTAGGTTTCCTCATATAAATCTCCTCATTAAGATCCCCATACAAAAAAGCATTTTTCACATCCATTTGCTCTATCTCAAAATCATAAGCAACATCAATAGATAAAAGGAATCTAATAGAAATTAATTTAGCAACAGGAGAAAATATTTCATTAAAGTCAACCCCCTCTCTCTGGGAGTAGCCAGGTTGGATACTAATCTAGCCTTGTACCTTTTGAGATTACCATCTGCTCCAATTTTCTTTTTAAAGATCCATTTACAACCAATGGATTTTCTTTCTTTGGGAAAAATCTCAAGATCCCATGTGTCACAAGTATCCAAGGAATTCATTTCCTCGTGCATAGCTTGTGACCAAAGCTTGTTCTCATATGAAGACACAACTTCCCTATAAGATCTAGGTTCATCATTAGTACTCATCAAAGCAAATATACAATGAAAATCAGGTGGGCTATACCTATCAACGGGATTTCGTTGTCTTGTGGATCTTCTCAAGGGGGGTTCTTCTTGTTCCTCAATATGCTCATCATGAGCATCTATCTCAGAAGAACTCTGTGAACTCTCCTCATGCAATCCATCTAATTGTTCTTCAACATGTGCATCTTCTTGCTTCTTAGTATTTATCTCAAAATACATTGTTTGAGAAGTATCCTTCTCCTTTGGTTGTTCTTCTCTTGAATAAGATCTAAATTACCTAAAAATCACATCTCTAGATAAATAAAATTCTCAGGTTAGAGGATTCCAAAGCTTGTAACCTTTTACATTTTCACCATAACCTATGAATATGAATTTATGTGCTTTTAGATCTAGACTGTAGAAAAAATTATTTCTTGCTTGATTTGGGAATAATTAATGATAAATTGGACTCAATGAGGCTTTGATTTAGTGTTTTGAAGTGTTTTACACGTCCACATTAGGACTTGGACCCTTGTAAATGCATCTAACAATGTCTTGTAAAGGTGTTGTAAAGTGTTGTAAAAGACTGACACTTTTCTATACTTAATAAACCCATTTTCCCTTAATTCAACAATGTAAAATATATTTAATTTCATTATCACATCAATCTAGAAGGCTTGTGAACTAAATTTAACTCTAATCTAGTGTTGTAATATGTCTTATACATTCACATTGGATGTTGTTGCTTTCTAGGCTAAGTGGACCTCATTTTAGTGTTGTAAAGTGTATTTAATCACACTTTCACATTGAATTTTGTGTCCCAAGCCCTAATTGACCTTCACATCATCATTAATAGGCCCCTATGACCCCATATTGTGCATCCCGAGGCATAATTTGATCAAATACCTGATGAAATCAATGTAAGTGTGGAATAAGTAAATAAGTAAAGCAACTAAAAATACTTCTTAATGAAACATTATATCAAAATTCAATAGCAATTAACTAATTTAAAGCGCACAAAACTTGAAAGCGTCTCATTGTTTCCTATCTCCAAAGATTTATTAAATCATAGAGGGCTCTCAGATTTGGTAAGCACTATGACTATTAAAATGCTAATCTAGAGAATGGAATGATGCTAAATGCAATGATCTACTTCTATATGGCGATTTCTAAATAATATGGATGCTACTGTAATCTAAATTGACATGAAACCTGATGGATGGAAGCTACAGTAATCTACGATGCAACCATGATTATGATTCTACTAATGATAGGATTGCTATGATGCTAAGATGCTATTGCTATTGCTATGATTTCTATTCCTGTAGAGTAAGTTTGCACAAAGATGAGAGATACATTTCTTGTGAAGAAAGGTTGTATATATATATATATTTATGACAACAATTTGTGACAAGTCAGCACAACAAAGGCCTGAATTTGATCTGGAGGATTGAATGGTGAGAGATGAAGAGCCTTGAGCTGATCATGGGAAATGGTTTGTCCCCATGAAAACATCAGGCCAGATGATAGGAAGAATCAAAGGAAGGAGATTGAGAGATTAATTCCAATTTGTCTCCAAAGCTTTCCTATGAAATGCCAATTGAATTAAATTGGATAGTTGATGTCTAATTTGGTAGGTGAGTGAATAGAGGAAATTTCCCTTTATGCCTTTATTTGAATAATTTATGATTTATTCAAATTAGTAAAAGGGGATAAATAATTTAATAAAACAAACTATAGAATTTTTTTATTAAATAAATATAGAAGGGATATGATAATTAAACAACAAAGTATTTAATCTTGTTTAATAATTAATTAAGATTGAATGACATGATAATTAAATAACACAAACTATTGAAGTTGTATATTTAATTAAAATTGAAGAATAGAAGAATTAGAATGTGAGTTCTATTTAAATAAATATTTCTATTTATTTAATAGTAGATGAATTTAATTATGATAATTAAATAAAACAAAGTGAAATTCATTTATTTAATTAAGATGAAAATAATAGAATAAAGATTGAAAAATTTAAGATGAACTATATAAATAAATATTACTATTTATTTAGTAATAGATGAAATAAATGTTAATTAATCAAATAAATCATATTTAATTAATTATATTTGCCAGACCATTTTTAGGTGTATACATTTTGCCCCTCTTTGAAGTGATGTGTTTACATATTGCTTCAAAGAAAATTTTGTGCTGTTGTTAGTATCGACGAATTTTTTTTAGTATGCCCCAAACTTGCCCTAAGCATTGATTTTCAAGTAGTGATGAATATATGCCCCCACGGGAGATAAATTAATGAATTTATGATTCTTTGGATTTTTAGAAATTTTCAATTTTCTGATGATTTTTCGATGATTTGGTGATGATTTTGTAAGGAAAGCTTAGGTGCGGAAAAAATTCTCCTAACGCCAAAAACCTCAGGGAAGAATGCATATATGACTTTAAATTTTGCAATTACAGTTCAAAAAGATACACATGAAAAGAATTGACAGAAAAGAGAAATGAACACATACACAATTGGACACTAGATTTACATGGGAAAACTCTTACGGGAGAAAAACCCACCACACCAAGAAAAGCCTCTTTGTATTACAATAAAAAGAATTACATACAGAGTACAAACTTCACTTTCTGATGTCAATTTTATAGCAGCAACATTCACTGATCAATCTTGTATAAAAAATTAATCTCACAATGCTCTTAGGCGCATACAATGAACCCACTCAGATCAATCCATGTTCAGTATCGAACAAAAATAGATCTCTATTACCTAACCAATCATTGTCATCCATTACAGAGTATATCTCATTCTGTTCATAGTCTGTCGATCTTCCACACAGGAACGGTCACAATAGTTCAACTACCAATGGTTCTTCTTCTGCTTCACTCATTGGCTTAGAACGCGCCATGTAGGACTGACGTTCGGTCAAAATGTTCAACTGTATCGCATTTCGGTGAGACACCAGACCGTGTGTCCCCGATGCCAAAATGCCCGAACACATAGCTATCGACAAGAACAAAGGTATCGACAACACTCTAAGAAGTCAGACCGATAAAAAAACAAGTCTCCTCGATATCACAAGAAAAACAACTGTCCTTATCGGTAAGAGTCGCCACCATCGGCAAGACATCTCACTGATGTCCACTACAGAACTATCAACAAGACCATCACTGTCACGAAGACTTCCAAGAAGCTCAACCATCGACAATATCCCACATTAACGTGGAATATTAGTAGTCATTAGTTTATAAATAAAAGCTCGAAGACTTTAGGTATCCATGAGTTAGTCCTTTTATTACCAACTTACTCATACACCACATTTGATCATTGCCCCGAACTAGTGGTCATTCCTTGTGGTCTCCACCATGACACACGTTCACTGCTTGTGCATTTCTGGAGAATCAAGCTGGGAATCTCCAATATTCTCAACAAGTCTCCCAGAATTCCAAGTGGTCCCCACATCCATCGGCTTGTCACTCAATCAAAGAAAACACACACTTCGTAACTCTCACTACTAGTTAGAAAGTTCTAGAAATCACCGATGCCATGACAACGAAGGAAGTCGGTCAGTCAGAAAGTAATGAAACTTTCAAACTCTGCGAGAAGGTTACAAACTTAGGAACTCCAGCGATCAGCCGACAATGAAGACTTGAACAGAGATACAAGCCAACAAGTTGAGGCACAATTTCCAACAATCTCCCACTTGATGAAGACTTACTGGCTTCCTTCAAACTTGAAGTTAATGAAGGTCATGGGCTCCAAGGTCCATTGAACTGGCACACCACCTGTACTTTTCTGTGCTCACTGGTTTCATCAATGCATTTGCAACATTTTCCAGAGTATCCACTTTTTCTAAAGAGAGCTTTCCATCCTCCACCATATCTCGAACGAAATGATACTACGCATCAATATGTTTCATCCTGGCATGGAAAGTAGGATTTTTTGCCAAACAAATAGCACTCTGACTGTCATAGTAAATTGTAATTTTCCTTGCATCAAACCCAATGTTAGAATACAAAAGTTTTAACTAGATTTCTTCTTTACAGGCATGTGTTGCTGCCATGTATTCTGCATCTATAGTGGACAAAGTGACTACAACCTACCGCTTACTCATCCAACTAATTGCACCACCATTCATCATGAAAATATATCCACTGGTGGATCTTTTTCTGTCAATGTCCCCTGCCCAATCATAATCCACATAGCCTCGAATGCTGAGAGTCCTCTGTGATTCAACCAAATTTCCATGGTAACACAAAGCATATTCTGAAGTGCCCTTCAGATATCTGAACACTCTCTTCATAGCATCCCAATGTGTCCTTCCAAGATTTTCCATAAAACGACTAAGTACTCCCACTGCTTGGGCAATGTCTGGCCTTGTACAGACCATTGCATACATTAAACCGCCAACTGCACTAGCATAAGGAACTCTAGTCATATCTTCCATCTTAGTAGGATATTTTGGACAGTCTTCAACAGATAGCTTCGTTCCCTACAAAACTGGAACAACTAGCTGCTTGCACTCAGTCATACAAAATCTCTCTAGAATAGTATTAATATACTTACTCTGACTGAACCAAAGTTTTCTACTCTTCATGTCCCTAGTTATTTCCATTCCCAGAATATACCTGGCTACACCAAGATCTTTTGTTTTGAACTTTGCAGACAACTGAGATTTTAGATTAGAAATCATTAACTTACTATTGCCTATGAACAACATATCATCAACATAGAGAGAAATAATAAGAACACAATCATTTTTAGCTTTGTAGTACACACAATGATCAAATTTTGATCTTACAAATCCCAATGAAAAAATAAACGTGTCAAACTTTTGGTACCACATTCTAGGAGATTATTTTAATCCATACATATATTTTTTCAACTTGCAAACTAGATTTTCTTTACCTTTCTCCACAAAGTGCTCAGGTTGGGACATATAAATTTCTTCTTCAAGGTCATCATGAAGAAATGTTGTTTTCACATCCATCTGTTCAACCTGTAAGTCATACGTTGCTGCAAGTGACAAAAGAAATTTGATAGACGTTAGCTTAGCTATAGGAGAAAAAATTTCTCCATAATCAATTTCCTCTACCTAGGAATACCCTTTCGCAACCAACCTTGCCTTATACTTTTCCACACTGCCATCTAGACCTATTTTCTTTTTAAATACCCATTTGCAGCCAACAACTTTTCTTCCTTTAGGCAAGGGCACCAAACTCCAAGTATCATTCTTTTCTAATGATGCCATTTCTTCATTCATGGCTTCCAACCAAGAGTTTGAATCAGACATTCTAAATGCCTCTTTCATAGTCCTAGGCTCATTAGTGCTATAAATTAAAGCATAGGCACAAGTAGAATCTAACAAAGAAAACCCATACCTATCAGGTTGCTTTCTTTCACGTGTTGACCTCCTCACAGGTTGAGGCTGAGGTTGTTCTTCTTCTTCAGAACTCTCAGAACTACTTGAGCTCTCCTTAGTTTCAGGTACATTTTAAATTTTCAATTCCTCTTTATCTGGTGCTGGAGGAATTTCAACTACATCCTTTTTATTTTTTGATTTTGTCTCTGACTGCAGATCCAAAGTAGAAGGCTTCAACTCACAAAAAATAACATTTCTACTGTACAAAACCTTCTCCGTATCAGGATTCCAAAGCTTGTATCCTTTTATGCCGACACTATAACCAATAAAAATACATTTAACAGCCTTGTTTTCCAATTTAGACCTTTTTTCATTCGATACATATGCATATGCCTCACAGCCAAAGACACAAATGTGTCTCAGAGAGGGCTTCTTTCCAGACCATGCTTCCAAAGGTGTTTTCTCAACAAGAGAAAAATTAGGAGAACAATTTATTAAATAACATGTTGTTGCAACTACCTTAGCCCAAAACTTCTCCTCCAAGCCAACACTGCTTAGCATACTTCGTGCTCTTTCCATCATTGTTCTGTTGAACCTTTCATCAACTCCATTTTGTTGTGGAGTGTAGGGTGTAGTTTTATGTCTTTTGATTCCATGATCTTTACAGTACCTTTCGAACTCATCAGAACAAAACTCACCACCATTGTCAGTCCTTAAACATTTTATTTTTCTTCCAATTTGATTTTCCACAAGGTTTTTAAATTCCTTAAAACGACTGAACACTTCTGCTTTACTTTTCAAAAAATAAACAAATGCCCTTCTTGAATAATCATCAATAAACGATACATAATATCTTAATTTAGACAAAGAAGGAACATTTACTGGACCAAAAATATCATAATGTATGTAATCAAGTAAACCAAAAGATTTGCGAGGACTAGAGTAAAATGAAACACGGTGTTGTTTACCATATATACAATGTTCACAAAATTCGAATTCAAGGTTATAGTCATCAAGCCCTTCAACCAGGTTTTTATTTTTCAAGGTTTTTAAACCTTTTTCTCCAATGTAGCCTAGCCTATGATGCCAGAGCATAGTATTTTCTATTGGAAGTTTAACTTCCATAGAGTTTGCACTATCAGGAACTTTTTCCTCATTTTCTCCATGAGTAGCCTTTTGTGACTTTGTAGAGACACTATTGCATTGCACATCAAGTGCATCCAGCTTATACAAGGTACCAATACGAGCACCCCTAGCTAGCACCATTGAGCCTCTAGTCATCTTCCAACCATTTCCAGAGAATGTGACTTGCACTCCAACATTGTTCAGCTTACTAACAAAAAGTAAATTTTGAGCCAGACCTGGTATATGCATTACATCATTTATTACATTCACTCTTCCATCAGGGAATTAAATTTTTACTCTTCCACGACCAACTATTTCCAGAGATGAATCGCTTGCCAAATACACCCTTCCACCATCGTATTTTTCATACTTAGTGAACCATTCTCTATGAGATGCCATGTGGAAAGATGCTCCATAATCAATTATCCAGAAATCATCTGATGCCTAAGTTGTCAAGGCTGCAATGAAGGCGTCTACATCACTCTGAGAAGAATCATTGTCGGAAGAATACTTCTTCTTTTTCCCCTCTTTGCAATCCTTTCGGACATGACCAGGTTGCCCACAATTCTAGCACTTTACCTTGGACTTCTTACCAGGATACTTTGATCTCCCCTCTGATTTGGATTTGGACTTCTTGTCCTTCTTCTTGCCTTTCTCTTTCGATCTTCCTCTAACAACAAGAGCCTCCTTCGCCATCTCAGAAGATTTTCTTCTCATCTCTTCTGATAAAAAAGAAGCAACAACATCTTCCATCTTAAAAGTGGATGTCGTACTCCCAATAGCCATCACCAAGTGATCCCAACAATCTGGCAAAAAACATAACAATAGAATATAGTGATCTTCTTCATCAATCTTCACACCCACAAATGCTAACTGAGAAATTAGCATGTTGAAAGCATTCAAATGAATAGCAACAGATGCTCCTTCCTGCATTTTCAAAGAGTATAACTTCTTTCTCAAGAAAAACTTATTCACCACTTGGACTTTCCCTGATAAATAGCTCCCAGTCTTTTCCACAAAGAAGATGCAGTCTTTTCTTCATGAACATTTAGAAGAAAAGAGTCTGCTAAATGGAGCCTTATCAACCCCTTTGATTTTTGATCTGTGAGGTCCCAATCCTCTTGCTTCATGCCTACAGGTTTCGTTCCAGACACAACAAGCCAAAGATCACGGTCAACTAACAAATCTTCCATTTTAAGTTTCCACAACTCAAAATTGTTGCCATTAAATTTCTCAATTTCAATCTTTCCTGATGTGCTTGCCATCTTAATCTGTAATTTGAATTACCAGACTTCTACAAGACTCCCAATGAACAAAATTGACACAAAAAACCTAGCGTACCCACAAGGATAACACAACTGGACAAACTCTGATACCACTTGGAGGGAAAGCTTAGGTGCAAAAGAAACTCTCCTAACGCCAAAAACCTCAAGGAAGAATGTAGATATGACTTTAAATTTTGTAATTACAGATACACATGAAAATAATTAACAAAAAAGAGAAATGAAACATACACAATTGGACACCATATTTATGTAGGAAAACCCTTACGGGAGAAAAACCCACCACACCAAGAAAAGCCTCTTTGTATTATAGTAAACAAAATTACATACAGAGTACAAAATTCACTTTTTGATGTCAATTTTACAGCAGCAACATTCACTAATCAATCTTGTATAGAACATTAATCTCACAATGCTCTCAGGCGCATACAATGAACCCACTCAGATCAATCCGTGTTCAGTATCAAACAAAAATATCTATTACCTAACCAATCATTGTCATCTGTTACAAAGTATATCTCATTCTGTTCATAGTCTATTGATCTTCCACATAGGAACGGTCACAATAGTTCAACTACCAATGGTTCTCCTTCCACTTCACTCATTGGCTCAGAACGTGCCATGTAGGACTGACGTTCGGTCAAAATGTTCAACTATATTGCATGTTGGTGAGACACCAGACCATGTCTCCCTGATGCCAAAATGCCCAAACACATAGCTATTGGCAAGACCAAAGGTATTGACAACACTCTAAGAAGTTAAACCAATAACAAAACAAGTCTCCCCGATATCACAAGAAAAACAATTGTCCTTATCGGCAAGAGTCACCACCATCGGCAAGACTTCTCACTAATGTCCACTGCAGAACTATCGACAAGACCATCACTGTCACTAAGACTTCCAAGAAGCTCAACCATCAACAATATCCCACATTGACGTGGAATATTAGTAGTCATTAGTTTATAAATAAAAGCCTGAAGACTTTAGGTATCCACAAGTTAGTCCTTTTATTACCAACTTACTCGTACACCACATTTGATCATCGCCCCGAACTGTTGGTCATTCCTTGTGGTCTCCACCATGACACACATTCACTGCTTGTGCATTTCCGAAGAATCAAGCTGGGAATCTCCAATATTCTCAACAAGTCTCCTGGAATTCTAAGTGGTCCCCACATCCATTGGCTTGTCACTTAATCAGAGAAAACACACACTTCGTAGCTCTCACTGCTAGTTAGAAAGTTCCAGAAATCACCGATGTCACGACAACGAAGGAAGTTGGTCAGTTGGGAAGTAATGAAACTTCCAAACTCCATGACAAGGTTACAAACTTAGGAACTCCAACGATCGACCGACAATGAAGACTTGAACGAAGATACAAGCCAACAAGTTGAGGCACAATTTCTAACAGATTTGATGAAAATTTGATGGTGAAATAATTTATCTCCCGATAAAGAATGTAGAATATTTCCCTTGGATGAATTTGAATTAATCTCTCTTAAAAAAATTAATTAATCCTATAAAAATCCCACTTTTAATAACCTATAAAAGGTCAAAAAGGTCATTTTCAAACTCATTTGTGCATTTGAGTTTTTGAAAATTTGAGAGAGAGAAATTTGTGCAATTTGGAGCAGGATGTCGATTCCCTACCATACTCACCAATTCGAGCGTGTGCATCGTCACCACCACCTGGCCGTCTAAGGACCTCCAATACATACCCGTTAACCCCCTCATTGTACATGCATTTTTCATTTTTCGTGCATTTTTTAGATTTTAAAATTTCAATTTCTTTTAGCGTGTCTGCATGCCAATGTAGCGCTTCGACTCACTGTTTTAGCGCTTTTCAAGTTTTAGCACTTAGGTTAGGTTTTTTAGCGCTTTTACCTTTTGTTTTAGCGCTTTCAGTAGATTAGCACTTAGGATAAGAAGTTTAGTGCTTTTACCTTTTGTTTTAGCGCTTTCAGTTATTTAGCGCATTGACTCGAAAGATTAGTGCTTTGACCTAGTATAATAGCACTTTTGTTGAAGTGGCACTTTGACTATTAGAAATGGTGCTTTTGATGATTTAGCGCTTCTAAATTAGATTGATAAAGTTTATCAAAATTTTCCTTGATTTTGCTGATTCTCGATCGTGTTAGCCGTCAGTTTGATATGATTGATGATTTTGATCAAGTAGATGATGTTCAACCTCATGATAGGTGAGATTTGATGTTTGATTGATGATAATTATCCTCATGATAGGTGAGGAATAATTATAGTTTGATTTATAAACCTCATGATAGGTGAGGTTTATTTGATGTATTGACCTCTTGATAGGTGAGGTTTAATGATGTTCACTCACGAGATTTAATCAAAAATCTCACCAAGAGCTGATTAGGTTGATATGATATTTGATGTTTTGATGATTTGAAAAAAGAGTATTGACTTTGAATATTTCATGATGATAGGAGTCTTTGACAAACCTCCAGATTAGAGAGTGGTTTCCTTAAACATTTGATTTGATACGACAACTGGCCCAACCTGAGACAACTATCATTACAGGTTGTGGATTGTCCTCCTCACTTGATATGCCCCAAATTAGGATTAATCGGGGCCTCCTGATAGCTTTAGCGAAGAGGTGACATAGTGAGCATAACACCTTCCACCTAGCTATCGGCGAGATCACAGTCACCCCAGAGGATGTCTCAAGGATTTTGTGGATACCAATTGTCAAAGATATTGTTGTTTATGATTCATCAAAGTAGGGTGGTAATGAGGCTCTTCGGAGGGTGTTTCAAGATGCTAGGATTGTTGGACATTGGATCCCATGGCGAGAGATGGTTGAAGGTTATGCCACTTTGCTGACAGTTCTTGCTGGATTCATTGGAGGATTCCTTTGTCCTGATCGTAGATCAAAGGGATTCTCTGTTGGTTGGGGCCGTGTGCTTGAGAGCATGATCATACATGGTACTAGATATGCTTGGGGCATATGCATGCTTGCCCACCTTTATCATGATTTGCATTCAGTGGTGTACCTTGGAGGTTAGATTTTATCGGCCGAAGTCACTTTGCTTTAGGTGTGGGAATGGGAGAATATTGTTGTCATGTGGCCAGTGATGGTGAGGCAGTATCCTGCTAGGAAACCCTATGTTCACATATATTTAGGTCGACTTACTCAGCCTAGGTTGGGTAAGTTAGATCATTGGTGCATAGTACTAGATGATATGGAGTCTGTTACCTGGAGTCTGTATTTGGATTGTGAGCACTAGGACAATGATGACATGCAGTTGCCATTTTTTGTCAGTCTTTTATTTTGATTGGGCATACTTGGTGGATTTTCGAGAGATTTCTTCTGAGATGAGTGCTTCATCAGTATGGCATTGTTCAGGGAATTCCCTAGGGCATTTCCCACTATGCTTGGCAACAGTTGGATTCTACAAATTGGGGGCCTGGGTTGTCATATGATGTGGTGGTGCAGGAGTTCTAGCCTCTACAACCTTATTTTTGGGAGATCTGTCCAGATATTGTTGAGGCACCAGTTACAACTGATTATGCAAAGCATCTAATGTTACATCCATTTCCACGCATCACCATTCCTGATGAGCCAACACCATTAGCTATTGGGGAGGAGTTTTTTTTTGCACACCGTCGCTAACGGAGGAGAGAGGAGATTGGTGGTGAGGAGGAGGTGGTGGAGGAGGTTGAGAGCAACAGTGATGATGAGAGTAGTGGGGATGGGGAGGATAGTAGTAGTAGTGATGTTGAGGGCAGTGATGATGATAGTAGTGGAGATAGCCCAGGTTGATCAAGTGCTGTTGTATTGGGTGCTAGTGGATCAGGTCCTAGTTTAGAGGAGTACATGATGCATACCGTGCCTCGCAAGAGGCAAGTAGTGGCAGATCCTTCAGAGCAGATGCAGATTGCGAGCCTTCAAGTGAAGTTAGAGACCATACAAGCTAAGCTTGTTTAGGCTTAGGGTTTATTGTCACAGACTCAGGCTCAGATGCAGGCACATGCACAAGTTTTAGCCTAGGTACAGGCTTAGTTGGCTGCAACACAGACACAAATTACAACATGGATAGCCAAGAGGGATGTTGCTAGATAGACTGCAGGGGAAGTTCATGCTTAGATTGCATCATTGACAGTCGAGAGGGATGCCACCAAATTTACTATAGAGGGGGCTCAAGCTATAGTTGAGAGATTGCAGAGATTGGCGGATGGTACCACTGTAGTAGATTATATGCGAGAGGTTGTCTGTATTGGTGGGGAGGTAGCGTATTACAAAGGTAAATTCTATGATTTCGTCCCTTCAGAGCAGATAGTGAGCTATAGGCAGTCCCGATCTGGCAAGACTCATTCCCAAACTATCAGTGCGGGTGTGACTAAGCCTATTCCTAGAGATCCAAGAGAACCCAGTATATCCGGTGGTGGTGGAGGGACTGGTCCTACGATGCCTGCACTGTCTGGAGCCAGCAGCGCCTAGTTTTCATGATGTGATTCCTCTGTTGTATTTTGAGATGATGATGCACATTTTGATTACAACCATTTTTTGATGATATATATCTCTTCATTTCAGACATCACTATATACTTGACATTTATGATTTTGAGATCTATATGATATGCACTAGATTTTATCGATCTATCATGTGTTTTATATGATTCTATGTTGGATGTATTTATTTTCCATGTTCTATATGCCATGTGATAATCTTTATATTATGATGTTATGGATGTAGTTTATAATCATGATGATATGCTATGATATATGATGTTCTATTTATGATGTACATAATGATGATGTATAGATGTATGATGTATGTATGATGTATGGATGCATGATGTATATGTATGATGATGAGTAATTTTATATGATAATGTACCTATATACATGGATGTGGATGTAATGAAAAATGATTTATGATATGCGATGTAAATGGGATGTGTGTGTTTTATTCTTGTGTAAATATATGATGTCATAAATGGATAAATATGTTCCATGATATTTGATATGTTAAATGGATTTATGATATGTGATATGACGAATGGATGTATGATACGAAACTATAGAGATTTATTATTTTTGATATTTTCTTATGCAATCTTATGATATGTAATATGAGAAATATGATATGATTAATGAAAATTATTTGATTCAGATGCATGAATGATGAAATGATAATTAAATGCTTCCTAATGTATGCAATGAAAATGATGATGCAACTACATGATAATGATGATGCTTTTGTAAATGTCAAGTATACTCAATCTATTATGATAAAAGATAATCATTAATTTGAATCCTTCACGAACTTTTGTAACAAACACTTTGCAGATACAAAAACTATTATGAATGCAATCTAATTTTACCATACAAATCTACATGCAAATATTGGCATTCTAACAGTACTTTTATTTTTCTTTGTATCATCATAGAGCTTTTAAAATGTTGAAAGTGAGTATAAGCATCAATGGTATAATGTAGACCAATGATGACCTAAGTACTACTTCCATGATTTTTGATATTGCAAGTGAACACAAGCATCTGGGTGATCCCATAATAGTGGTTTACAATTTTTGGCCAAACTGGACACTGAAATTATTATTTTTAACTAAATCTTCACATTCGGGCACCTATAGTGGCTAAACCGTGAGGAATTTGAAGATGGTGCAAACTAGAGTCTCATCAAATTTTGTTTTTAGATTCTAAAAATATTTTTTTCAAAATTTTTGGAATCAAATTGCACTTCTTTTTCCATCTCCCACAAAAATTTATTTTTTTCAGAAAACAACATTTTTAAAAAGTGACGCACACCGTATAACGCATAACTTTTTTTCCATGAAGGATAAATTCTAATTCTTTCAAATTTAAATTTGTAACTCCTGATATCTAGTGCTTCCACTTGGTTAGATAGTTTTTTTATTGAATATTTTTCCTTAATCAAGTTTCAAAGTCAAGCGAATTACAATTGAACCACGTAGTATAGCGTGTAACTTTTTGTATATGTCAAAATTTAATTTAATTTTATTTGTTGGATCAAGGACTTCAATATTTGGTGCACTCATATTTTCAATTTTTTTTGATAATCTTCTATTTTTCCCACATGTGAAGAACAAAGAAATTTATTTTTGATGAAAAACCTATGTTTAATAAAACTTAAAAACAAATACATAACAAAACCAAAACATATTAAAATTATATTCATTGGATAGCTTGTTCTAGGAATACCATAATCATTTGAAATAAATTTTAAATGAATTCATTTGATCCCCAAAAGCTAAATCAAAAGTGATTTTTTATCAGCATTTTGATAGGTGTAAAGGAGGCATTTATAGGTATGGTTTAAAACTAGCGAGGTTCTATCCAAGGGGGTTTGATCTAAGGTGATTTGATCAAACCCTCTTCAATTGGAATCCTTAAAATGGAACTTTTTAAGGCTTAAATTATTATATTTTCTAAAAACATGTGATTTCAGCTAAAATTCGTTCCTCTTAGGAATTGTAAACCACTATTGTGACAGCACCCATCTAGGTATAATTAAACCGAGATGACCTAAGCATTTCTTGCATAAATAGACAAGAATTAATCACTTTCCTATGTGAATTGGAATGTCATCCATGATACTTTGTAGAGCACTTCCTGCGACAATTCACACAGTAATAATGACTAATTCATAGACATCAAATAAAGAAAAATACCATTCTTCTTCCTAGCTTCTCTAGTTCAATACATCATCGAGTTGCTCCAAAGAAATGATAATAATGATCGAAGTACAAAATATCCAACCTTCACTTAAAGTATTTCAACCATTATTCAGATTAGATCATCCATCCCGATTTTATGGTGTTTTTGTGATTTTTGAGATTTTGACCAAAAACCTAACCCAAAGACCTATCCTAGGGCCTCGGGGGCTGATCAAAGATTAGCCTTGCCTACGTTATACACACAGAGACCATGTAGTTCGACTGACATAGACTCATTTTTTTGACTTTTTGATACTGACTTTTTGACTTTTTTTTTGGTGATATGGATGTCTAATGTGTTTCCAATGGTGATTGATGTTCAATGTTGGGTTGTGTTCCGATTATGTTTTTGTTGCATTTGTCTTCCTGTTGTTTGCCCATTTTGTTAGGCTTGATGTTTGTTTCCCCCAGTGAGGTCCATAGGTTTCCCCCAAGCTAGGGTGAGACATGACCACTTGCAATGATATGATAATGGATGTAAAATGATGGTGAAAATAATGACCATGACATGCATCCAATAGATGGAAAAGTTGGTTCAAATCACAAATATCACCTATTTCTAGGTTTTCACTATATGTTTTTATTGCACTTTTTAGTCTTTTTTTTTTTGTATTTTTGTATTTTTCTGATTTTGTATTTTATATTTTCCATCACCAAGACACTTGTTTGCCAAGTTTTCATCAAGGTAACCCTTTTCAGAATCTAATCCATGCACTAGGTGACTCAAGTGTAGAACTTTCTGAGATGGATACTATTGATAGGTTCATCGAACAGATCCCCTTCAGGTGTAGACAACCGATAGGCTTCAGATCCATAGACTGATATGATGAAAAAGGGACCTAGACAGTTAGGCTCAAACTTCCCTTTCTTTTCTCTGTCTTGTTGATTTCTAGGGTTTTCCTTTAGGAACAAGTCACCAACTTGAAAGACTCTAGGTTTTACCCTATGATTGTAGCTTCTGGACATTCTTTGTTGGTATTCCGTCAAATGATTGACAAATTGTTGACAATGTTCATTTAGCAATTTCAGTTCCTGTAGTCTAGAGACTCTATAATCCTCATTTGTAATGATACCTCTAAGTGAGACATGGAGTGATGGAATATCAACCTCAATAAGTAGTATAGCCTCTGATCCATATACCAAGGCATATGGCGTAGCTCCTGTTGGTGTTTTTATGTTGGTTCTGTAGGCCCATAATGCAGGATTTAGTTGAACATGCCAATCACATCCAACATCGTTTACCATTTTCTTTAGTATTTTCAGAATTGTCTTGTTTGAGGCCTCTGCTTGGCCATTTCCCTGAGGATAGTACGGTGTTGAGAAGCGATGTTGGATATGAAATTTCTCACATAGTTCCTGCACATCTTGATTCTTAAATGGTTGACCATTTTCTATGACAATGGATTGAGGATGCCATACCTATAGATGAGGTAGTTTAGTATGAAATATGATATATGTTTCCTTGTGATTGTTGTTAAGGGAACCACTTCTATCCATTTTGTAAATTATTCTATTGTTGTGATTACGAACTTGTGTCCATTTGATGAAGAGGGATTTATCTTTCCTACCAAGTCTAGTCCCCACTGACAAAAGGGCCATGTTGATGTAAATGGGTGTAATTCTTGTGTCGGTGTGTGGATTAAATTACCATGTATCTAAAATTTTTGGCATTTCTTAACATAATGATAGGACTCCATCTCCATATTTGACCAGTAATACCCCAAATGGAGGAGTTTCTTTGCTAGGGTTAGCCCACTTGAATGAGTTCCACAAATACCTTCATGGACCTCATGTAAGGCTGTTTCAAATTCGTGATGTTCTAGACAGTAAAGAAGAGTACCATCTAGAACTTGACGGTAAAGTATGTCAACAATCAATGTACATGTCATGCAGATTGGTGGACAAAGTTACGTTTTTGGTTTCTAGAAAGATCAGGAGGAAGGATATTATCCTTGAGGTATGCATAGATCTCTTCATAGAGTGAGGTTTGAACGTTGGTTATTTGGCATATGGTTTGTGATTCAAGATTGTCGTAGGCTGGGTTAGATACTTCTACCATAAACTCATAACGACCTTGCTTTTTTGGTAATTGCAAGAGAGAAGAAATTGTCACCATAGCATCCGCAACTGTGTTCTCTACCCTTGGTATCTGTTCGAACTTGATCTCCACAAAGTACTTTTTAAGATCATCTATCATCTTCTTATATGGCATGCGTTTTTCATCCTTTGTATGATACTCATCATTTACTTGATAGATGACAAGCTATGAGTCCCCATACACTTTTATTTATGTGATGTTCCATTTAATAGCCACTTTGATACCGATAATCAATGCCTCATACTCAGCCACATTATTGGTACATGGAAACATTAGTTTATAGGGCCTTGGGATGGTGTTTCCTTGAGGTGTAACAAATAGAATTCCCGCAGTCGACCCCCTTTGTGTGTATGATCCATCAAAATAAAGTCTCCATTGTTTTGTGGTAATATTCAAGATGTCTGCATCAGGAAATTCAATGCTCATTAGATGATTATCCTGTAATGAAGCTTCAAATAATTGATCAACTATCACCTGTCCTTTGATGGCTTTTCAGTCTACATACTGGATGTTGAACTCACTTAAGATCATAACCCATTTTGCTAGTCTCCCTGTTAGAGCAGCTTTGCTAAGTAGATATTTTAATGGATCTATTTTTGTGATGAGTCTGACTGTATGAGTCAACATGTAGTGCCGCAAATGTTGGGTTTCAAATACCACTACCAAACAAGATTTTTCTATGAATGTGTAATTTATTTCATAGCCGTTGAGAGTCCTATTGATGTAGTAAATAGCTTGTTCTTTTCCTTTAGAATCTTCTTGTGCTAATAGAGCTCCTAAAGAAATGTTAGTTGTTACGATATATAGTAACAATGGTCTTTCTACTGCAGGTGGCATGAGTATGGGAGGCGACATCAAATATTGCTTTATTTGGTTAAAATTTATTTCGCAATCATGATCCCATTTGAATGAGACATTCTTATGAAGTAGATGATTGAATGGATGGATTTTGTTTGCCAATTGGGAGATAGATCTCCTGATGGATTGTGGCCTACCTTGTAGAGACCATAATTGATTGATATTTTTAGGTAGTTGCATCTCCATTATTGCTTTGACCTTAGCCGGATCCACTTCGGTACCTTTTTCTAACACTATGTATCTAAGGAGTTTTGCTGATGTTACCCCGAACACACATTTCTTCGAGTTCAATCTGACATTGAACTTTTCCAGTCTAGTAAAGATTTTGCTGAGGATCTCCAAATGTCCTTCTCTATTGTATGATTTTGCTAAGATGTCATCCACATAATCTTCCATGAAAGTATGCATCATGTCATGACAAATAGTGGTCATTTCCCGTTGATATTTTGCACCTGTATTTTTCAACCCAAAAGGCATGACATTCCAATGGAATGTACCCCAAGGACAAGCGAATGTTGTCTTTTCCTGATCTTCAGATGCTATCTTTATTTGGTTGTACCCTAAGAAACCATCCATTAGTGACAACATGGCATGGCCTACTGTTAGATCCACAATGATGTCAATGATTGGTAGAGGAAAATCATCTTTTGGGAATACCTTATTTAGGTCCCTGAAATCTGTGCATATCCTGATACTATTATCCAATTAAGATACATGCACAATATTTGAAATCCAGCATAATCAATAGACCTGATAAATCCTACATCCAACAACTTCTTCAGCTCAGTTTTTACCATCAGGGTGATGTGGGGATGCATTTTTCTCAATTTTTGCTTTACTAGTTTGATTTCAGATGGTAGAGACAGATGATGCATTAGGAGATTTGGATCTAATCCTAGCATATCAGAATAAGACCAAGACAAATTGATATGTCTCTCTTCAAAGAATTTGGTGAATGCGGGCTTCTCCTATTCTGTCATAGACGCTGTTAGATGTAGAATCTTTGTCTTTTCTGTTGTTCCAAGATTTTAGTGCGTCAGAAAGGTTTTCATTGTTAGATACGTTCTTTATTTTTTCTTTTTCAAAATCTAATGCTGCCTCAGAAAGGTTTCCACAATTAGATCCTTTTTTTCTATTGTCATTTTTGTAACTGGGAGATTTGACACCCTCCTAATTTGAAGTATCGTTATGAGTGTAATGGGTAGAACTTGTATCAGGTTCATCACTGCAAATAAAATTTATGATGGCCTCATCATTTGAAAAGATTGGTATATTAAAAGGTTTGGTTGGTTCCCAGTCAATAAGTTCAGGATGGATCAAGAGTAATAAGTCATCCGGTTGAGTAAGGTCAGCGACTGTAAGTGTTTCAATAGCTATG
Organism: Sequoia sempervirens; assembly: GCA_007258455.2. Lineage (NCBI taxonomy): Eukaryota > Viridiplantae > Streptophyta > Pinopsida > Cupressales > Cupressaceae > Sequoia > Sequoia sempervirens. The sequence continues at coordinate 53,525 of VDFB02129914.1, forward strand.
TGGTCAAATTTTTCATTGGGAAGGTTGAGGTCTATGATATTACCCTCCTCTGAATTATCTATCTCACTCGATGTCTGTCCATCCTCGCTTGAGTCATCGATATTTTTTGATCCCAATACAAGTGTTCTAGTTCCTGAACTCTATCCCTCCTCTTGTATGGGTGTATATGCTTTGATGACATCAATTTGTTTGTCAGTGTATGATGTTACAGATAAATGATCCCATTCATACTCATTGGAATTTGTTTTAGACACATCTCTCATTTACATAATCCTTTCTACCACTTTTTGAGTTCTTCTTTTGATTCCCATGTATAGCCTAATCATGTTTTGTCTATAGGCTAAAGTGTTAGAGGTTGAATAGGTTCTATAATACCATATTTTCTCTTGCCAATTGGTCCTTGCCCTTCATAGCCCATTTTCTCTAAGATAGCCTTTCCTTTTCTAGACCAATCTGTTCTTATGTTGATATTTGTTGATGTTGAAGCTTCTTCCTATTTGTAGAGCCAATTTAGAATGGCCTTGTCTTTTGATTCATCTTCTAGAGTTCCTACTTTTACAAACCTTTAATCCAAAACTGTGATGGGTTGTGATGATTGGCATGTGTTTGTTATGGGCTATCCATATGATTTTGGGGATGGTAGCAATTGTGAAAGACACAAAGATTGCTCAAGGGAATATCCTCCCAAGCCTTTGTCCTTTAATTAGATCTTTTCTGTAAACTGTTGTGATAGAGTGTTCAGGGGACCTTCATTATTTGATATAGTTGAGTTAGCAACAGTTGTTTCCTTTTCCTGGTCTTTCTTCTCAACCCATTTGGATATAAAATTGAGTTGCTTTTCACCACTGGATGAAGAAAATGTGTTAGCTTCTCTATTGTGGGGAACTAGAGTGTCTTGATTTTCCTTAATCATGTTACAAGTCTGGGGATTATTGTTGTCAGCTGAAATTGTGACCTCTTGTCCATTGACATGAAATTTCAAACATTGATGATATGTCGAAGGTATAACTTGCATTTCATGGATCCATGGACATTCCAAGAGTATGTTATATGTTAGCTCCTTGTCTAACACTTAGCAAACAATATTTTTCAAAATTTGTCCCACTTGAATTGGTAGGAAAATCAGCCCCTTGGAAGACCTTTCCTCTTCATCATATGCTTTTATTGTTATCTTTCTTCTGGCATCAATGGCATTGTCAAAATAGACTAGTGCACAAATTAGTTTTAAAGTACAAATATTTAATCTAGCTCCCCATCTATTAAGAAATGCTTGACATGGTGTTTATGGATTAGAACCTCTATATGTAAGACCACATTATGTGGGCGATTTAGTGACACATCATCTTGTTTGGAGAATGACAGACAATGAGGTGTGGTCAGGTGTCCCACCATAGCTTGAAATTGACAGACATCCAAATTATTGGGTACCGTCATGGCTACCAAAGCCTGTTTTAGAACCTCTTTATGTGATGGTGAAATTTTAAGAAGTTCCAGTATGGATATTTGTGTAGGTATCTTTTGTAGTTGATCCACAATGTTGTATTGATGTGATGGGGGAGTAGTGTTTTTAGATGAAACTCCTTTTAGTATCACTTTGGACTACCCCCTTATCGTTACATTGACCGGTTGATGCTTGTGTTATCTGTTTGATTATCAATGTCATTATCTTGAACTCAACCTCAGAAACACAAAGAATGGTGGTGTCATAGATATAGTTTACACTTTTTCCTTTACTATTTGAAGAAGATTCTCCCTTTTCGTAGTTGGGGGTGCTGCCACAATAATGGGTTACACTTTTTGGGACATCTTGATTTTTTCCTAAAATCACATATTTTTAGAAAATACAATGATTTAAGACTTTAAAGGTTCCATTTAAATGATTTTAATTAAAGAGGGATTTATCAAATCCTCTTAGATCAAACCCCCTTGGATAGAACCTTGTTAGATTTAAACCATACCTATAATCAAGTCTCCTCTACACCTATCAAAATGCTGATAAAAAACCACTTTTGATTTACCTTTTGGGTGATCAAATGAATTCATTTAAAATTTATGTTTTGTAAGCATGTAGCCCTTATTATAAGCTTCCCAAAAAGTATAATTTTAAATATGTTTAATTTGACTATTATATATATTTTTTTATTTCTTGTGAATGTAGGATTTTCAATGAGCATCAAGTTCTTTGTTTTGCACATACGAAAAAATAGAGAAAAAAATTTCTAAAAAATACATTTTCACTAGGTATTGATGTCCTTATTCCAACAAAAAAAGAATAAGTTATGCAAGCCGAAGTACACCTCTATCCAAATTATAATTACTCTAACTTGGAAAATTAATTAAAAAAAATTATGTAACAAAAAATTATGAAAAAATATCCATGCACTAGATATTGGTGTGAAAAATTTGTATTTTAAAAATTAGAATTGTATCTTGTCTATAAAAAAAGTTATGCAGTCCGAAGTAAACATCGTTTTTTTAAAATGCTGATTAGTAGAAAAAATAAGTTATTAAAAATTACATAAAATGATTCAAAATTTATTTTTTAAATTTTTAAAAAAATATAATTAGAATCTACACAAAAGATCTAACAAATAACTAGTTTGATTAATCTTCAAATTCTTAATGGTTTAGCTGCTATAGGTATAAGAAAGTGAATATCTAGTGAAAAATCTTGATTTTAATGTCAAGTTTGGCCAAAAACTGTAACCCATTATTGTGGGATCACCCAAAGGGTAAAGGATTTGTAAACATAGTGTGATCATTGTTTATTTGAGGTCCTTCGACAAATGCCTCCTTTGCTTCAATTAAGTCTTGTATCAGATGTTTTAATTGCATACAATCATTTGTTTTATGTCCTTTATTTTTATGAAAGTTGCAATAGTCAACATCATTCCACCAAGATGGTTTCACTTTCGGCTCCCAATTTCTTGCTTTTGGTAGAGTAATAGGTCTATTTGCAATAAGCTCTCTCATTATTGATTCTAAGGTTTGTCCCAATAGTGTAAATCTTCGTCGATTGGATTGTCTTTGATATGATGGTGGTCGAGATTCTTCGTTATTTGGGTTATTGTTTTGAGTGGTGCCTTGATTGTTGTTTTGGTTGTCATTTTGATTTTTCTTCACATTTTTTGTCATCAAATTGAATACAAGTTTCGTATTTTGCATGTCAGTTGAAGTATCATTGTTTCCAGTATTTCTATTTTTCTGCAAAAATTTAGGCTTGTCATTGTTTCCATAGTGATTTGAGGAATTGGTGTTGTTTGATGTGTCATTGTAATGTTTAATCACTCCTCTTTTGACTAAGGCTTCTTCGATTTTAAGCCCATTTTCAATCACCTTTTCAAATGTCGGGGGACATTGTAGTTCCAGTCTATAACTCATGTCATCATTTAAGTTGTCAATAAATAATTCAATCTTGTCCTCTTTAGGTATAGATCGAGGATATCTAGTGAACAACTTTTGCCAATGCTGTAAGAATGATAGGAATGTCTCTCCCTTCTTTTGTTTCATGTTGTACAGATCTTTTATGGTTACGTCATGTTGAATGTTGAAGGAGAACTGTGTGATAAATCTATTGACCAGTTCTTCAAAGGATCGAATTCCCAGTTGTAGTTTGGAGAACCATTCCATACAGTGTGCTCCTAAACTCCTAGGAAATAACCTCATTAGGTAAGTATCCTCTTGCACAAACTCTAGGCTCATTGTTCTGAATTCCCTCACATGGTCAATCGAATCTATTTTTCCATTGTATATGTCATATTTGGGGAACTCATAATGCCTAGGGAAGGGTATAATTTCTACACTCGGATGAAAGGGATAAGGAAAAATGTCTTGTAATGAATACCTCTATGTGGTTCCCTTTTGCATATCCTGTATTTGTTGTTGTAAAGTTTGCATTTGAGCTATTAGAGCAACCAATGATCTGTGTCTTACGTGTTCTGTGGTTCTGTTTTAGTTGTTCTAAGTGTTTCCTTTAATCAATTGATGTCGAAATCTTTCAGAATTTTTGCACCCAATTTTGCTAACATCGAGAGGTATTTTTCCATATCTTGTTCCAAGACCTTTTCCATGAATTTATGGTAATTTAGATCTTGTTGGGTGGTTTGTATATCCTCTTGGGTTATCTCATTGGTATCATTTTGATGAAATCAGTGAAAAGGGTTTTCTTTAGCTATTATGTTTGGTGTTTCAATTTCCTTCTCTCTAAGTTTTTGTCTTTGTAACCTTGTCAAGATTGGCATACAAGTTTTTGTTGTTTTCACTTAAAATTTGATCTTCTGTGTTTGGATTAGTGTCAATTGGATTTTAATACAGTTGAATAGAATGATGTATTCTATTGATGAGACTAAGTTAAAAATCTAATTATTATGTTTTGTTTCGTGATGATAGGATGTCAAAATCCTGATGAGGAAACTTAACACAATAATCAAGATTTTTTGTTTTGATAATTGGACACTTTGTTGTTTGCAAGATCTGGGTTTTAAGCTAAAAAGAATTTTGACCTATAAGAACCTATTTGTTTGAGGTTTAAGACACTATTTGGACTGTAAAAAAAAAATTGTCCGATAAAAATCTGAGTTTCTGATGCCAACAAATCTGCCAAATGATTCTGAAAGCTCTTTATTTTTTTCTGTTCTGTGGAAGCACTAATATAGAGGGCTGAAGCACTAAAAAATACCACATAAGTGCTAAAAGTTATGGTAAAAGCATTGTGAAACAAGGAATAAGCGCCAAAACAGACTGTAGACACACTAAAAGACTAGTAAATTTTGATAGTGGTAATTTTGATTATAGTCAATGGATGTGCTACAAAATTTGTCAAAATTGCTAAAACAGACTGTAAAAGTGCTATTTTAACTATGTATGCACTAAAAGATAGTTCATAAGCACTAAAATAGAGTGTGTAAGCACTACTTCAAATGGGATTCAACAATGTTGTCTAATTTTCTTTTTTGTGAAGAGACTGACCCCTTTTTGTTGTAATTTTTAGGATTTTTTTTTGGTATTTTGACAAGATATCTTTGCTGGTAATTTTCTAATTTTGGATGATAAGCCTAATGTTTCCAAGTTTTCTCTACTATAAGAATTGATTGGTCCTGTTGGAATATTCTATTGCTAGTTATGGGATGGAAGACTGATGAATAGGTTGACTATGATTATGTTTCAGTGAAAGAGCTCTTTTTTGGAAATAAGCTTGTGAATACAAAGGCTCTAAAGCATAATCATTAGTATATCCCCTAGAAAAATCGTGAAACCTATGGATGAAATTTCTATGTTGAAGCAAGAATTTCCTACTTTGATATAAAAAAATTCTTCTTTCCAACAATTTCTTGTGACTAAGTTGCTTCTTTGGTTTTTTTACTCTTTTTGTAAGGGTTTTCTTGACAAAGTTTGTGGATTTCCAATCCCTAATCATAAGTTTTCATAGACTGATTTGTCAAAAAATTTGTGTTCTTTTTGGATGATCTTTATCCATGATTTAATGATTTTAAGACATAGCAAGCAATTGTAGAACAAGTGTTTTTAAGTCCTAGAATCTAAACAGTAAGTGTATGTTCAGGAATCAAACATGATCCTTCTTGATTTCCACAGGTTTTTAACAAATAATACACTTCAAGAAGAGTCATGCTTAAGGAAAAAAGGTCATCGTTATACTCAAACAACCCACATCTTAAAATTGTGTCGACTCACACAGTCGTGTCACCCCCTAGAGGATGCCCATGTTTTTGTCTTTTCCAGGTGCATACTCAAAGTTAGATTTCTCGATCCGTTGAGCAAACAGTCCTTGGAAATTATATGGTGAGTTTCTTGGGGGTAGATTCTTCCCTTCCCCAACACTGCTGAGTATTACAATGTTTAGAAACTGACAAGTTGGATTCTACACTATGGTTCATAGATATGGTTTCTGTTTGGAGCAGAAAATTCAATAAACTCGCTTAGGAGACCTCCCAATCTTTAAAACAAATATTTTGGGGATGGTTATCTTGCACACTTCTAGTAAATGAGGGTTTTCCCAGATTTACTTTTATTTTATAGTGGGTTGGAAAACTTGGCTTTGGTTGTTCCCACTCAAATCGTTCCTGTAGGGTGAGTAATTTTTCCCACTATGACAGGCCTTCTAAAGGATTTAATAAAGTAGGAAATGCATGAAAATAAAGGATGACTCTGGTGTTTTGATCACCCAGTTAAGGGGAGAGTATATGCCTATCACCACACAATCACAGTAATCAATTGTTCAATTTTTAGAGCCCAAAAGACAATTTGCTATTCTAGGTGAAGATATTGCTTCACAAACTTAGTCATGATGTTAATTTTAACTAATATAGAAAATGTATGATGACTACCCTAGGATTGATATATTTTAAACCAAATGACTACCCTAGGATTGGTTCTTTCTAATCCAAATGCATCAAAATAAATTTCTGGCCGCAGTCGCGTCAGATCCAGACAAAAAATTATAGAAGCACTAAAATAGATTGCATAAGCACTAAAAGATAGTGTAGAAGCACTACAAAATTTGGAAGTGCTACATAATTTGGTATAAGCACTATAGAATTTAGCAAAAGTGCTAAAACAAAATTGGACCTAAAACAATTAATCTTCCTAAGAGCTTTGGGTGGAAGCACTAGAAATTTTAGTGGAAGTGCTAAAATAGATTGTAGAAGCGCTAAAACTTTTGGTGGAAGTGTTGTAGAATCCCTCGATCACGCTAAAAGAAAACACGCCTATATCCTGTATGAAAACTTTTTAGAAATTTTTTTAAAATATGGGGTTCAAGCCCCACGATGGGCACCAAAATGTAAGTGTGGAATAAGTAAATAAGTAAAACAACTAAAACCACTTCTTAATGAAACATTATATCAAAATTCAATAGCAATTAACTAATTTAAAGCACAAAAAACTTGAAAGCGTTTCATTGTTTCCTATCTCCAAAAAATTATTAAATCACAGAGTGCTCTCAGATTTGGTAAGCATTGTGACTGTTAAAATGCCAATCTAGAGAATGGAATGATGTTAAATGCAATGATCTACTTCTATATGGTGATTTCTAAATGATATGGATGCTACTGTAATCTAAATTGACATGAAACCTGATGGATGGAAGCTATAGTAATCTACGATGCAACCATGATTATGATTCTATTGATGATAGGATTGCTATGATGTTAAGATGCTATTGCTATTGCTATGATTGTTATTCCTGTAGAGTAAGTTTGCACAAAGATGAGAGATACATTTCCTGTGAAGAAAGGTTGTATATATAGATTTACGACAACAATTTGTGATGAGGCAACATAGCAAAGGCCTGGATTTGAACTGGAGTCCGATTGGATGGTGATAGATGAAGAACCTTGAGCTGATCATGGGAAATGGTTTGTCCCCATGAAAACATCAAGCCAGATGATAGGAAGAGTCAGAGGAAGGAGATTGAGAGATTGATTCCAATTTATCTCCAAAGCTTTCCCATGAAATGTCACTTGAATTAAATTGGATATTTGTTGTCTAATTTGGTAGGTGAGTGAATAGAGGAAATTTCCCTTTATGCCTTTATTTGAATAATTTATGATTTATTCAAATTAGTAATTTAAGGGGATAAATAATTTAATAAAAAAAACTATAGAATTTGTTTATTAAATAAATATAGAAGGGATATGATAATTAAACAACAAAGTATTTAATCTTGTTTAATTAATTAAGATTGAATGATGTGATAATTAAATAACACAAACTATTGAAGTTGTATATTTAATTAAAATTGAAGAATAGAAGAATTAGAATGTGAACTATTTAAATAAATATTTCTATTTATTTAATAGTAGATGAAATAAAGGTTAATTAATCAAATAAATCATATTTAATTAATTATATTTGCCAGACCATTTTTAGGTGTATACAATCAACATAAGAATTAGAATTTCTCATTCCCTAACAACCTAGCTAGCAAATGGGCCCCTTTGGGACTAATTCGCCATCTGTGGCGAATGAGTCCCTACCAAGTGGGACTAATTCACCCAAGGTGGCGAATTAGTCCCATTTGGGTCATTTTTGAGTTTTGAGCAAGAAATTTTGGAATTTAAGTTTTATTTTCTTTCATGTTTGCCTTAGGGATCCAATTAATAGGAAAATAAGGTGAATTTCCTATAAAATAAAGTCCCTAAACCCTAATTCACATCTCTTATCATTCATTCATCATCTATCTTCTTCCTCAAGTCAAACAAGCTAGGGTTTCATCATTCAAAGTCATTAAGATATCATTTTTTAGACATGTTCAAGGGTAGATTCTTCATCTTTTGCTGCAAAAATTCAAGATCAATCTTCATGGAAAGGTATTAACTCCAGTGTTCTATGCGTCATTACATTCTTTCTCCATTTTGGTTTAATTACCTACAAAGGGGTTTGACCAAGGCGAACCCCCATGCCCTAGCATTCAACATTTCTCCTTCTTTTCTTGTGTGTTTGTAGATTTAGGAATCTTGAAGGCTTGGAAATCATTGAGGATTGATTTTAAAAGTTATCGAAGACATCTCCATGTAGACTAAGGAAAAATATCTACAAAAAGTCTATTATAGTGCCGAAAATCAGAGTTTCAGAAGCGAACAACTGTCAGGAAATGAAGTACAGATCAAGGGCTCCTATTTCCTCTTTTGGATTTTCAAAAATTCAAAAGTGGACTCATTTTCCATTAGTGGTGAATGAGTCCATTTCCTGGCCTAAAAAGTGTTCTTTGTAGTTTTGGACACCTATTTATCTGAAACTGTGGGTTTTAGGACAATTTCTTAGAACTAGGACTAATTCACCCAGAATGGTGAATGAGTCCATGTAGGCCAAATTTCCAGCATTAGCATCATTTCAAAATTCATTTCCATCCTCTAGCAAGATCTCAGGTGTACATATTCAATTTCATCCATTTATGTTACAATTTTCCTTCATTTCTAGGTATTTTTGTATATCACAATGTGTTTTCAAACAACTTGCATTTCTTAGGTTTTACATTTATAATCAATAGTCTTTATCAATTATTTGCATTTAAATCATCTCATCTAGGCACATTTTATTCATATTTCCATTATACTTGCATTAGTTTGAGTGAACCGCCTAGATTTTGGGGTCTATGTCTCTCCTTTAGGTGAAAAACACTAATTGAGAAAGAGAGTCATAGCACCCCTTCACAAAAATCTATGGTTTAAGATCCAACTTAGACTGGTTTTATTTAGGAACATGAACAAAATTCTCACAACCAAAGATCCTTAAATGTGCAACACTAGGTTTCCTACCTAACCACATTTCATAAGGAGTTTTATCTTCAATAGATGAACTAGGAGATCTATTGATTAAATAACAAGTACTTATAGCCTCGGCCCAAAGGAACCGATCTAGCTTAGCACTACTTAGCATACTCCTAGCTCTTTCCATTAAGGTTTAGTTCATCCTTTCTGCTACTCCATTTTTTTGAGGTGTAGATGGAGTAGTTTTTTGTCTCACAATTCATGCATGGTTACAATAATCATCAAATTCCCTAGAAAAATATTCACCACCATTATTTGATCTCAACACTTTTATCTTATGATCTGATTGTTTCTCAACCAAAGCCTTAAATTCTTTAAGCTTATTAAACACATTATATTTTTTATGCATAAATTAGATCCAAGTGTATCTTGAGAAATCACCAATAAATGTGACATAATATCTAGATTTTCCAATAGAGTCAATATCCATAGGGCCCATTACATCTGAATGAATAATCTCTAATAATCCTTTAGCTTTATTTGTTCCATTAGGAAATGAAGATCTGGACTGTTTTCCAAACACACAATGCTCACAAAAATCATTTTTTCCAATATTATAATCAAGAATATCGTCAACCAATTTCTTATTAAGAATGGTCCTAAGACCTTTTTCACCAATGTGGCCCAATCCATGGTGGCACAACATACATGTATTTTCAGCTTTAGTTACATTGGCTGATTTATTCAAATTGGAGGTATTATCTTAAACAAAGTCCCAATTCAAGATCCTTTAGCAACCACCATATTCCCTTTCACCAATCTGCAACCACCTTTGTCAAATGTCACATGCATTCTAGAATCATTGAACTTAGATATAGAAAGTAGATTTCTAGCAAGTCCTAGAATATGTAAAACATCATTAAGGGTCTTAACCATACCATCATTGAAACACAACTTTACCTCTCCTTTTCCCACAACCTTTGTTGTGCTATTATCTCCAAAGAAGACATTCCATCCATCATATGTAGTATACTTAGTGAACCACTCCTTGTTAGGATTCATATGATCGGAGCAACCTGAATCAATAAGCCAAGAGTTATCACAAAAAGTATTAGATGAAATGACCAATGCATCATTACTATCATTCGAGGATTTCTCTGTAGAAGCATCAGAACTCTTTTTCTTGTTCTTACAATCATTCTTTACATTTCCAGGTTTCCCACAATTCCAACACTTTACCTTACTCTTACCAGGGGTTTTAGACTGTCCTTTGGACTTACCCTTTCCTTTCTTGTCTCCCTTAGGTTCCCTTTCCTTAGGCCTACCTCTTACAAACAAGGCATCTTGGGATCCCATTTTAGACTTCCTCCTCATCCCCTCTAATAGGAGAGTAGGAATTGTATTGTCCATCTTAGGATCTACACCACTACCACTGATAGCAATAATTAGATTTTCCCAAGATTTTGGTAAAGAACAAAGTAACAAAATGCATTTATCTTCATATTATAGCTTTACATCTACAAATGCTAACTAACTTAGAATCAAATTAAAATAATTTAAATGATGTGCAACAAAATCACCATATTTCATCTTTAAAGAATACAATTTTCTTTTCAAATACAACTTATTAGTAAGACTTTTGGTTTAATAGATATCGCCTATCCTCTTCCACAATTTATATGTGGTAGTTTCATCTGAAAAATTCAAGAGAACAACATCAAAAATACATAATTGTATGGTCCCTCTTGCCTTCTTATCAAGCTTAGAACAACTGAGAGGGGGGGTGAATCAATTGTCACACAATTCAAACTTAAAACTCAACACTTATTAATTTCACAACCACACTATTTTTTAGTAAGTAAGAGCATGAAACACAAATAACAGAAAGTAAATCAACACAATGAACACCATATTTTTACATGGAAAACCTAATGAGGGAAAAACCACGATGAGGGTTAATTCACAATATAAAAGATTATAAAACAAAGGCTCACTGCCAAGGGATCACTGCCCAGAAGAGGACTTACTGTCCAAGTACAAAGGCTCACTGCCTACAGAAAGGATTCACTGTCCAATACGGAGGCTCACTACCTACAGATACAAAAGAGAACAAAAAGATCCACCACAACAATTAATACACATTCGTAGGATTGCATAAACCCTTATCTCACTGCCTTCAACACAATGGAGAACTGCTATCACAACTCATACACACACTTACACTCTTATGATTTGTGGATCACTTTCATCACTTTGCATCACACTGTCATACAACTCTTCACAATTCGACTTGATTTTATATCATTCTCAACCTTAGAAACTTTCTTCAAGGTCAGCCAAAAAAACCTTATTTCATAAATTTAAAATAGCTCAACAACTCAAAATACTATGGTGGAAAGGAATAAGAGTGGACCAATAAAATATTTAACCAAGACCGAAAAATAATGTCTCGGATAAATCACACACTTTCTTAATTTAAATTTTATTCTTTGAATAAAGTGTAAACACCAGGTTGACCAAACCTGATGAAATCACAAACAAACATTGATGTACATGCTTCCCAATCAGAAGATGACATGCAGACTCCGAAAAATGCTTCATTAAGCACAAGGATACACCTCAAAATTCTCTAGATACATCCATAGCAAAAAAAAAAACTTAAATCACTAGACACCTTTCACTAGTTCACCCTGACTATATAAACTCACATTGAATTACTGAAACTTGACTTCTGAATCACCAATCTTCAAACCTTTTTGCCAGAGCACAAAAATGACCTTCACAAGACATATCCTAGATCTGCAAGATTTGAAATGAAAAAATAGAGGACTGCGGAGAAAAACTATTTCTCCCAGTCCACAAAAGATCAACTCAGCCAGAACAGTTCACATACCGGTGAATGTAACTTTCACACACCATCACACTAGAAGCTGAAACTTAGAATATATCATCATGAGATCACTGTTAACAAACCTTCAAATCCACACAAGCATGGGATAAATACAAAAGAAATGCGAAGAACATACCAAAGCACATTCTGAACATCTTCATCATTCTGACTTCTCTTCTTTATTTAATTTTCTCAAAAGCACTTGGAAATTTATTAATACAACACATCTAAAATAGAAAAAAGATAGCTCCATGTACTCATAGCATCTCAACAAGCATCTCAACTATACATGTACAATCTACAACATACTGAACTGTGTTGACATCAATGACAACATTAATGACAACACCATAAAACTTGCTCATACCTGCAACAATCTCCCCCTTTGTCATTATGGCAAGACATGATGTGAAAAACCATAAAAGACAACAATTTTACACAATATCTCGGGAGAATACCTTCTCTTCTTCTGCAACTATTTTTCACATGACTTTTCTCTCCCCTTCTGACATCAATGTAAAAGATTAACAAAACTAATTACCCCCCCTTAGGAGTACACCCAAAAGCTGCAACAATGAAAAACCTTTTCTACTCCCCTTGCGGAGTAGACCCATTTATCAGACCAGATAAATGAAGAATCCGTGAATTCACTGGACTGATTCACCTTCATGTGCACCTAGTTAGGAGGGCCAATGACCCCCAACATCTCCCTAAGATTCTCAAAAGTATCCTTTGGAAGAGCCTTAGTGAATATGTCTACAATTTGTTCCTTTGTTGTCACAAATTCCAATATGACTTCATTCTCCAACACTTTTTCTCTTAGGAAATGATATTTGATAGATATATTTTTTGTTCTTGAATGCATCCGAGTTTTTTGAAATGTTTATTGCACTTGTGTTGTCATAGAAAATAGAAATAGGCTCATCACATATCACTCCAATGTCCTTCAGATTTTGCTTCATCCACAAAACTTGTGTGCAGTAGGATGCTAGAACAATATATTTTGCCTCTACAGTGGATAAAGAAATCGAGTCTTGCTTCTTACTCAACCATGAAACCAATCTTCTGATAAGAAAGAAAGCACCACCACTAGTACTCTTCTGGTCATCTACACATCCATCCCAATTAGCATTTGTATAAGCACTCAAGGTGAAATCATCACTCGTAGGATACCATAGTCCATAATCCAGTGTACCTTAAAGATGTCTAAATATCCTCTTTATAGCTACAACATGTGCCTCTTTAGGATCTACTTGGAATCTGGAAACTAAACACACTGCATGCATAATGTTCGGTCTAGTAGCAGTAAGATATAGTAGTCTACCAATCATAGATCTGCATTTGCTCTAATTAGTCTTAGTAGATTCATCATCCTTGCTCAGCTTACATCCAATTATCATAGGATTACAAATAGGTTTGGAATCATCCATCCCAAACTTCTTCAACAGTTATTTTACATACTTAGATTGTGAAATGAATACCCCTTTATTAGTTTGATTCACTTGTAAATCAAGGAAGAAATTCAATTCATAGATCATAAAAATCTCAAATTATTTTTGCATCTCTTCAACAAACTTTTTACACATGCCTTCATTTCCACAAAAAATGATGTCATCAACATAAACAACTACTATCAACATCTTGTTACCTTGCACTTTGAAATAGAGATTGTTGTGAGTAGAATCTTTGTTGAATCCTTGCTTTGTCAAATATCTGTCCAGTCTTGCATACCAAGCTCTAGGAGCTTGCTTCAGCCCATACAATGCCTTCTTTAGCTTACAAACCATGTATGATTTGTCAAAAAACTGAAACCCTTTAGGTTGCTCCATGTACACCTCTTCCTCCAACTCACCATTCAGAAATGATGACTTAACATCCATCTGATACACTTTGAAGTTATTGTGAGCAGAAAAAGCCAAAACATCTTGATAGCTTCCATTCTAGCCACAGGGGCAAATGTCTCTTCAAAATCTATACCTTCAACTTGTGAATATCCTTTGTATACCAGTTTTTCCTTATTCCTTATGACTTCTCCACTTTCATTTAGATTATTATGGAACACCCATTTTGAACAAATCACATTTTTATTCACTGGCCTAGGGACTAGTTCCCACGTCTCATTCTTTTCTATATGTTGCAATTCTTCTTTCATAGCCTTCATCCAACTCTCATCTTCACATGCTTCACTCGTAGACTTAGGTTCAAATTTAGAAAGAAAACACAGATTTACCTCAGCTGCAACTCTGCTTCTAGTCTTCACACCTTCACTTTTATCTCCAATTATCTGATCCTTCGAATGATTCTTCTGTATATACTTAGGAGTTCTGATAGTAGGTTCTGGTTCATTTTCTTCTTCTCCTTCTTCTTCTTGCACTTGTTCTTCTTTCTCTTCTTCTTCATTCTCCTTTTTCTCCTCAGGTACATGTCCATAGATAGGATCATCAGGTTCAACCTCACTTATCTCAATAGGTCTGTGTATGTCTTCATCAACTTTCACATTAGAACTTTCAATGATCTTTCTCAGCCTTTTATTGAAGCATATGTATGCTTTGCTAGTAGTATAATATCCATGAAAAATTACTTCATCACATTTAGCATCAAACTTTCCAAGACTTTCATCATCTCTTTTAATATAACATCTACTTCCAAATACCTTAAAATACTTCACAGTAGGTGTCTTACAGGTCCATAACTCAAAAGGTGTCTTAGTGTTGTTGTATCTGATCTAAACTCTATTATGCTCTAGTACACATCTGGTACATTTTATTCTTTCATCATGGTTTTAGAAGCTTCCTATACAGTCCTATTTTTCCTTTCAACTACTCCATTCTACTGAGGGGTTCTTGGAGCATAAAACTATCCTTTTATGCCATGTTCATAGAATGTATTAAATTCACTAGAAGTGAATTCTCCACCTCTATCAGATCTCAAACACTTGATTTTCAGATTTACTTCATTTTCCACTCTTTCTTTGAATACCTCGAACCTATCTAAAGCCTGAGTCTTTTCCCTGAGAAAAGCAACCCATGTCATTTGAGTATAATCATCAATAAGAAACATAAAATATATCACCATTCAGGATTCCAGTCCTAGTCAGACCACAAAGATCAATATGAATCAACTCTAGCATTTCGGTAGTAGAGTACTCTTTTCCCTTAAAGTTGCATCTTGTATGTTTCCCCAATTGACAACTTCTGCAAATAGCATTACTAGGTCTTGTGATTCTAGGTAGTCCTTGAACAATCTCTTTTGCACTAATCTTGACCAGGTTATCAAAATTTACATGTCTCATTCTTTAATGCCATAGCCAACTTTCATTGATTTGAGATACAAGGCAATGACCATAAACTCCTTTCTATAGATAGATGTTTCCATGAGTTCTTCTAGCAACAACCATATCTCCATTTTTGGATCCTTTTTTGATTTCACAGGTGTTATTCTGAAACACAAGTTTAAAACCATTGCTACACATCTGACCGAAACTCATAAGGTTATGCCTCAAACCCTTCACATAATATACATCATCAGTACTATGCACTCCATCAAAGTGAATTGAACCTTTCCCATAGATATTTGCTCCTAAATCATCACCAAACATAACTAAACCACCATCATATTTCTCAAGTTTAGTGAACTTACTTTTATCTTCGGTCATGTGATTAGAACATCCACTATCAATTACCCAATAGTCTTCATCTTGTCTTGCATGAAATGTGGTAACCAAAGTTCCTTCCATCCTATTCCTCTTATTCTCCGGACCTTTCTTGCTTACACATTTTCTAGGGTTAGTGGATATAGATTTACTTTCTAAAGATAAGAATAAGCATTCACTATCATCAACCTCATTCTCAGATTCATCATAAAAAAATATTGCTTCTTTAGCATAGTACAACTTCTTATATCTCTTGTCCTTCCTATCCTTATCCTTATAATCCTTGTTCTTCTTATGCACAACTCTATTCAGACATCTCAAAGCATAATGACCAATATTACCACAACTAAAACATTTAAAGGGCAACATAACTTTATACTTTCTGGTTCCTTTCTTCAACTTCTTGGTAAATTTTGCTTCCAACTCATCAACACCATCACTATCTGGTTCCTCTTCAATCTGCAATACCTTGAATTTTGTTTCTGTCTTTTCTTCAATCTTGTCTTCTTTCTGAAACTTCCTCATCTCAAATGCTTGCAAGGTGTTGAAAAACTGTTCCAAAGTGTAAGTCTTAGGATTATATACTTCTTCAATAACTGAGATCTTATCACTATAGCACTCCAGTAATGTTATCAAGATCTTCTCAATTATAACTTCATGTAATAGTTTTCCTCCTTGATTTCTAACTTCATTTGCAGCCAGTTCAACTCTTTGAAAGAAACTTGTAAACTCTTCACCTTCTTCCATATTTAGATTCACAAATTTGTGCTTCGCCGCCAGCTTCTTTGTCAATTTCACTCTTTCATTTCCCTCATACATATCTTTCAACTTCTTCCAGACTTCATATGCAGTTTCCAAAGAAGAAACCTTCGCTCACTCATTCTTAGATAAACCACTGCAAATAACATACTTCACCTTCTCATTTTCTTCATAAGCATATATCTCATCTATAGTAGTAAGACCACCGGATGGGGGTGTATACTTTGTCTCAATAGCCTTCCAAGTCTTGAAACCAAAGGAGATAATGTATCCTTTCATCTGTCCCTTCCAATCATTGTAGTCAGTTCCATCAAACATAAGAATCACCAACTTATGCACCATAAGATCTTCCTTAAGCGGTTAAGCTCAACAACAAGGAACCAATGCTTTGATACCAATTGTTAAATAAGCATAGGACAACTAAGAGGGTGGTGAATCATTTTTCACACAATTCAAACTTAAAACTCAACACTTATTAATTTCACAACCACACTGTTCTGTTATTAAGTAAGAGAATGAAACACAAATAACAAAAAGTAAATCAACATAATGAGGGAAAAACCATAGTGAGGGTTAACTCACAATATAAAATATTATAAAACAAAGGCTCACTGCCTAGAAGAGGACTCACTGTCCAAGTGTAAAGGCTCACTGCCTACAGAAAGGACTCACTGTCCAACAAGGAGGCTCACTATCTACAAATACAAAAGAGAACAAAAATATCCACCACAACAATTAATACACATTCACAGGATTGCATAAACCCTTTTCTCACTACCTTCAATACAATGGAGAACTACTATCACAACTCATATACACACTTCTACTCTTATGATTTTTGGCTCACTTTCCTCACTTTACATCACACTGTCATACAACTCTTCAGAATTTGACTTGCTTTTATATCATTCTCAACCTTAGAAACTTTCTCCAAGGTTGGCCACAAAAACATCATTTCATAAATTCAAAATAGGTCAGCAACTCAAAATTCTCGCGGTGGAAAGGAATAAGAATGGACCAATAAAATATTTAACCAAGACTAAAAAATAATGTCTTGGATCAATCACAAACTTTCTTAATTTAAATTTTATTCTTTGAATGAAGTTTAAACACCAGGTCGGCCAAACCTAATGAAAACACAAATAAACATTGATGTACACACTTCCCAATTAGAAGATGGCACACAGACTCCATAGTACGCTTGATTAAGCATAAGGATATAGCTCAAAATTCTCCAGATACATCTACAACAAAACAACAAACTTCAATCACTTAACACCTTTCACCAGCCCACTCAGATTGTATAAACTCACATTAAATTATTGAAACTTGATGTTCAGATCACCAATATTCAAACCTCTTTTCTAGAGAACAAAAAATACCTTCACAAGACATATCCCAGATCCACAAGATCTGAAACAAAACAACAGAGGACTGCAAAGAAAAACTATTTCTCCTAGTCCATAGAAGATCAACTCAGCCAGAATAGTTCACATACCGGTGAATGTAACTTTCACACACCATCACACCAAAAGCTGAAACTTAGAATATATCATCATGAGATCACCATTAACAAGCCTTCAGATCCACACAAGCATATGATCAACATAGAAGAAATTTGGAGCACATACCAGAGCACATTCTAAACACCTTCATCATTCTAACTTCTCTTCTTTATTTAATTTTCTCAAAAGCACTTGGAAACTTATCAATACATCACATCTACAAGAGCAAAAAGATAGCTCCATGTACTCACAACATCTCAACAAGCAACTTAGCTATACATGTACAATTTGCAAAATACTAAACTATGTTGACATCAATGAAAACATTAATGAAAACACCACCAAACTTTCTCATACCTACAACAGTAGGTGACTTTGTCTCATTACAAATAGCTAACCACTGAACTCTCTCTTCAAGGAGATCCTTCATTTTTAGTTTCCACATCTCATAACTAGATCCATTGAATCTTTCACTATCTAAATGAGAAGTAGAACTCATTGTAACATACTTCTTTTACAAATCAACAATAACACAATAGTATTTAAGCTCCCTCTACATCCAAAAAACCTTCAAAATTTTAAGAGAAAGGCATCCCAAACTCTACCCAACTGTTAGCTCTGATACCAAATGTTGAAAATGAAGGTAATTAAGTAGCTTAAAACTTGTAAAAAAAAAAAGATTGTAGATCTAATTTAAGTGTTCTTCGTGGATGATTATCTGTTTAGATCAATTTTACCAATTGTAGAAAGAGATAGAAGATTGTAGAAGAATGAGACAAGAAGATAGAAGTGACACAACATATACGTGCAGAAACCCTTTCAAGAAAAAACTCCACCACCAGAATCAATAGTGCTTGTATTATTTAACCTTATAACAATATTACAATAATACTATATCAATCCTTAAAATTGATATGCTTCTTTTTCCTTAAACAATTATTCTTAACAACCTGTAATAAACTCTAATAAAACTCTCTTCAACTTGTTGCAATTAATAGACAATTATGAGCATTGTAAACTCCAAAGAGTTGTCAATTACAAGAGCACAAATCTCCTCTCGAAAACCTACACCTATTTTGTGCAAGTAGAGTTCCATCATGTAACATGCAGTCAAAACCAAAGTCTCCTCAATTTAGGCACCCCAAACTGAACTCCTAACTGATCGTTGGTTAAGAAAATATCTTCCAAGCTTCTCCTCAAAGTTGGTGCCCAAGAATGGGCCCACTTAACTCAGCCTTGTAAATATCTTCTCATGAAAAAGGTGTTAACTCAAAGTTGCCAACTTGGGTGGTTAAGGTGGGTCCAAGTCAATCTTTGTTAACAGAAACATATCTCTTCATCAATTCATGCAAACATTATTCATGATTGATCATCCCCATTTAACTAAATGTGTCCACATGTTATCTATCATGCAACTCAAGTCAGCTACAAGTCAAGTAGCATTCAACTGAAACTAACTACATGCAACTAAAGATAGTTGAACCATAATTGAACTAAACTGAATTGAACTAAATTAAACTAGACTGATACTGAACTAAATTGAATTGAATTGAACCGAATTGAACTAAACTAAACTGAACTCCACTCATGTAAATATCAATCCCTAACTTGTAGGATCTTTACATGCATTACTAAAGTGTTATCTATTCTCCAAACAGTTAACTTAAGCAAGGTGAGTTCCACCTTCCACGTGGGCACCCCATGTGCTCCTATTATTTAGGAACTCTTCTTGGACACCCTCACATGTTCCTATGATTTAGGAATAATTATAAATGTCAATTTACATGTTCATTTCATTTGAATTTAATCTTTTTCTAATTCAAGTGTTGGGGAACACTTTCCAAGGACTTAGGAGATACATGAAATATGTTTAAGATTGCAATTAAATGGCATCTTGTTCCCAACATTTTTAACTTAAAAAATTATTTAAGGATTAACATTGAAACTAAAGATAAAAAATTGGGCCCTCCAAAGCAAACTGGAAGAGCTGGGAGCCAAGATTGCGGCGATTGAAAAGATAGATGTGGATCGTGGTGATCAAGGTCTCAGCAAAGAAACTCGGTACCACACTGACAATAACAAAAAGATTGAAATTGAGGTTGAGAATATGAGGAAAACCATCAAAATTGTTGCTGAGAAAAACAACTGGATGGCCAAACACAATGCCATTATAATAAATGTGATGACTGAGAAGCTCGACAGAGCCCAATAGGGGTCTCTGGTGGTGGACCTAGAGGAGACCGATGATGATAGTCAGGAAATGGATGCTAGCATATCAAAGAGAACCAGAGCCAATCTGAAGAGAAAGGCTCCCCCCACTCTGAAGATGATTCAAATTTTTAAAAAGGGAGTCCATGACATGCAGAATTTGGAGGTGGAGATGGAGTCTGTCCTCAAGACTCTGGGTTAGTTGCGGCCGGTTTTTTATTGTCTGCTCTGTTGGCCTTTTTTGCTTGACCTTTATGGTCTGTTATGGTTGGCTGTTGTTTGCTCTGTCCTTTTCCTTTCTGGTAGCTGGTGTTTTCTGTTGGACTTTTGTTTCCTTTCCTTA
This sequence comes from Sequoia sempervirens, assembly GCA_007258455.2. Taxonomy (NCBI): domain Eukaryota; kingdom Viridiplantae; phylum Streptophyta; class Pinopsida; order Cupressales; family Cupressaceae; genus Sequoia; species Sequoia sempervirens. Next base: position 74,109 of record VDFB02129914.1, read on the forward strand.
TTTTTGTAAACTTTGTGGTTTTGGGTCCCTGTAAAACCCGTTTTACCCTTTATCAAAAACATTGAAACTATAGAAGATCAAAGTACTATTGAGAAGGTCCTTAGGAGTTTTCCTTTAAGATTTGACCTAACTATCATTGCAATTGGAGGGGGTAAATATTTTTCAAACATTATAGTGGATGACTTGTTAGGTTCACCACAAACCCATGAGAAATGATTAAATAGACAACTCCTTCCCTAGAGGAAGCCTTTAAGGATCAGAAGAATGTGAAATATGGGGGGAGAAAAAGAGATAATAGATTAAAAAATTCAAGAGATATAGGAAGAATATAATATAGAAGAGTAATCTCAAACAAACAATCTAGGGAGAAAGTAATTCACAAATAGAATCCCAAAATAAGAAAAGGATTAGCATCCCAAACTAGAGGTATGATAAAATAAATTTTTAGTGCTATTAGTCTCACAAGTATGATAATTTATAAGTAAATACAAAAAAGGAAGCATGAATAATTGAAAAAAAGTGAAAACATAGCCAATGAAAAGAACATTGAACATGAAATATTTTCAAACACATGTTCATTTTATACAATATTTCTAAGTAGAGAAATGTTAATGTTTGGTATTTGGACAATGATTGTAGTAACCACAAGAGTGGTAACACAAATTTATTTTCCTCCTTTGATAAGAAATTTTAGTTTGAGAATACGATGGGAAACAATTAAAATTTTATAATCATGGGCAAGGGCTATGTCACTATTCATACCAAGAATGATAAAGAAAGAGCAACCCATGATGTCTATTATGTTGGTGTCAACCACCTCCTAGGAGCATAACCTACAAATAAATATTCATAGACGAGAGAAGCACTATGCTATTTCACCAAAGATGAAAATATATTTAGATGAGATGATAAATTACATAGTATACAATCCTTTCAAAGACATGAAATATGTGATCCAGGTAAACAACTACCCAATATGGGAAAAAACTGCCTATGTGATTAACCCTAAGTGAAAAATTAACACTACACTAACACCCCCCTTAAGTGCAAACTTAGGGAGATTATTATGTAAAATACAAATGGGTCCTGGCTACACAACCATGTTAGGTACCCATTTACAATGCAAAAATAAAAATCTCTCACAACCAAAGAAAAGGAGAAAAACCCTATGGGAAAAAACCCCTCTCCAAAAGAGAGAAAAAGAAAAAAAAAGATGCATGGATGGAGGACTCAATAATACCCCCCAAGGACTACACACATCATGTATATACAATTAATTTAGCCCCCCCATAAGAGGGAATGATAGTGACTATATATCCCCCTACAATGTGTAATCACCTGCAAAAATGGTAAGTTCTTGAAGACAGAACATGATCCAATGTCGACAAACAACTTGTCTCCCTTTTCCAAAAGAAACAAAACCAAGTACAAATGCAAGTATGCTTCCCATTCTAGATAGGAATTAACAAGTGAAATCCAAATGTAGGATGATAATATCTTTAAAATCTACTCATCTGTCACCAAGACCTTGGAAGATGATGCCACAAACCAATCAAGAACATGCCCAATCAAAATAGAAAGTGACAAACAAGGTACCACTAGAAAGTAATTTTGAACATTCTCCAAAGAAAGAGATGGAGTGACAACAGTTGTACCAAAACTATCATCAAATAGGAAAATTAATCCTTCAAATGTGTCTTCCAAGTCTAAAATGTGAGATTCTACGAACAATGAACCAGTGTCCAACAAATAGGAATCCCAATCAGGAAGAAAATAATAATCATGTTGCTTAGGAATGATGAAAGTACTTAATGAAGGTGGATCAACTATCTCTGATAAAGAATCAAGAACATCTGAAGCAACTACATCCTCATTTGATGTCTCTAAAGGATCACAAGCATGGTTTATCTTCAATGAAGAATAACAAGACACATTGGTATTGGAAAGAGGATCATCGAGAGATGTTATAGTATTAGGATTTCCATATGATTCTCAAATGTAAGTCCAAAGAGCATAAGGGCACTCAAAATGAACAAGTGAATCCAAAAGGTCATCATCATTTATATGCTCAAAAATAACTCTAAAGACTCTAGCCCTATATCTTTCCAAATCATATACCCACAACGTGTGCCTGGAATATGAAATTCATTATAAAAATATGGAAATATATTCTACTCACTAAGATGAGTGAAAATAAAATCACTCCATTGCCTAAAGTTCTCTTTCTCCAAAGAAACAGTTATAATTGATAATTCTTTAAAATTTTCAAAGATAGTGCTTTCACAAGTATAAAAACTTCCAAAAAAGAATTATAAAAAACTTGATTTGGTACAAAACTTGTTGGAGCCTATTACCTGATCTCCATTCCAACACCAAGCAAACTCTAGAGAGCACAACAACACCAATCACCACATGTGAGAGACATCTTTACAACTTGTGAGACTTTCTCACAACAACCAAAGGTGAAGAGTTGTATATGAACACAAAAGGACTCCCGCACTTGGAGAATGTGGGATTATTTATCCCCTTTGATGAAAAACAACTTCAAAAAACCTTTGGACCCACACCACTTTGGTTGTACAACATTGAAACCCTAAATATTTAGGGAAAACTTTTAAAAGTATAAATTTTGAAAATGTATGGCCACCACTGCAAATAACAATGGAGATAAAACATAGCCTCAACTGGCACCTTCAACGAAGATTCACAACCTACAGATGAAATTTTAGATGCCTCCAATTGGAAATTGTGCCCCCTCTCTTGCATCATTAGTCTAGTGAAGGGTCCACAGTGTAAGTCGCCTTAGAAAAGAAAATTGTGCCCCCACAGGAGTAAATCATGCAAATCATCCCACCAAAAAGAGGTTCGTGGTCTTTACTCAAAAAATCATGGCCTCCAACAATGAATCACGCCCTCTACTACAAACCAACGCTTTCCAGGAATGAATCATGACATTCATTTAGAGTCCTAGGAGAACAATGAATCGCACCTCTAGTAGGAAAAATTTATGGCTCTTCAAAATTACTGGGTCTTATGCAGCAAAAACCCAAGCATGGGTCTCATAAAACAAAACACCTCCTCAAAACAAGTAGATCATAGCAATGTTTCCCAAAAATTCACCAAAGGGTTTTGAAAAACATGGTAGTGGAAAATCATGACTCCTCCCAACACACAAAAATCGTGCATAAGAGAAATCATGAGCCTCAAGTTAATAAATTCATGCCTCTTCAAACAATGAAAGATGAACATTCTTTTGAACGTATTTTGTGAATAATGATCTCAAGAAAACTTGAATAAAAATTGCCAATGGAGGAAGAAGCCATAGGTTGAAGGTTTTGATACCATGTTGGTGTCAACCACCTCCTAGGATTACAACCTGCAAATAAATCTTCACAAATGAGAGAAGCACTATGCTATTTCACCAGAGATGAAAATATATTTAGATGAGATGATAAATTACATAGAATACAAGCCTTTTAATGGCATGAAATATGTGACAAGTGAACAACTACCCAATACAGGAAAAAACCACCTACGTGATTAACCCTAAGTTAAAACTTAATACTACACTAACATATTATGCCTAAAGGACATAAAACACATTATTTTTAATATTAGACAACTAGTTCAAAAATGATATATTTTTGATTAAAAAAAGTGGAGAGTGCACAATATTTGACAATGATGGGAGGAAGAAAAAAGTTTAAAATTGTCCAAATAACAAGAAATAAAATGTTCTATTTAGGATGAAACTTGAATTTTTGGCATAGTTTGTAGTTTTACCTTCCAAGTACATGAACACTACAATAGTGTCATATTATTCATCCTTCAAGACAATAATTAACGATGCATCTAGACTTTGGAATTTAAGGTATGATAATTTATGTGATTTTGGATAAAGCTTTTATGTGAGAAAGATATGTTTAAGGGGCTACAAATAATTGTAGATCTAAATAGAAAATTTGAGGCCTACATCCTAGGAAAATAAGATAGGTAGTCATTCAAATCAGTGAAGTCTAGGAGGGAAAAAGCACCATTATATTTTGTTCACTCAAATTTATTTGGCCCCGTGTAAACTCTTACCCTATCTAAGAATGAATACTTCATGACCTTCATAGATCATTATAGAAGGAAGAGTTGGTTTATTTATATTAAAATATAAATATGAATCCCTTAAGAATTTAAGTGGTTCAAGGCCTTGGTTGAGAAAAAATAGGCACTTCATCAAAGTCCTAAAAAATAATAAAGGGAGAGAGAATATCTCAAAGTAATTTTTAAACTTTTGTAAGAATGAAGGTATTGAGAAATAATTCCCAACCAAATATACTCCATAATAACATGGAGTTGTTGAAAGGAAGAATAGGACCATCTAGGAGATAGTTGCAAGCATTTTGGAGTCCAAGGGACTTTCAAATTATTTTTGGATGATTTTACAGAAATAATGGTATATCTACTAAATAGAATTCATATAAATGTCATACAATAAAGGACTCCACAAGAAGCATGAAAAAACAATAAATTCAATGTGGAGCATCTAAGGATCATTGGGTGCATGACATGTATTTTTTCAAAGGATAAAATAAATAAATTTGATGATAGATGAGAAAAATGCATCATCATTAGCTATAATAAAGAGTTTGAAACATATTGGTTGTATAACCCTAGATTACTAAGAATATTATCATTAGCAAGGATGTTGGATTCATTGAAAATGAATCATGGGATGGCACAATTAACACTTCCATGGGTATCTTAGTTTAACAATACCCATAGATGATGTAAAAGGTGAGATGAAGAGAGAATTTCTAACATTAAATTTAAAGTTGTTACAAATCAGTAAGGTAAACCAAGTCCACAACACTTGATTCTTCATCGGCATCACAACATACTTTGCAGTCAAGAAAATCCAATAGTAGTATAGATCCAATGCTCACTTCCTAAATGCCAAGAAAGATAAGGAGAGTGAGGGGGATTTATAAAAATATAAGGTATGATGGCCTTGATGAAAATATAAACTTTGCTATATTTTTTTCTCAAATTGATCCGATACATTTTGAAGAAGTCATAAAAGATGTCAAAATATGGGGTAAGGCCATAGATGAGGAACTATAAGACCAAGTTATTAGAATAATGTGGGTAAAAAAATTTCTCAAAGGTAAACAAGTTACCCAAGGGTAAACAAGTTATTAGAAGTTAGTGGGTACATAAGACAAAGACCACTATTGAAGGGAGAATTGATAGGCATAAATCAAGGTTTCTTGTTAATAGATACAAATAGTATCTTGGAAGAGACTATTATGAGACACACACTCTCATTGCAATAATGGAGACCATGTAGGTTGTCTTAGCAATAACAACCAAGTACAAGTGGAAGGTATACCAAATGGATATGAACTCTACCTTCTTGAATGAAGTACTAAAAAAAGAACTATATGTCAAATAGGCACCTTGTCATGAAGTCCAAAGATAATAAGAAAAAGTATACAATATGAGGAAAATCTCTATGAAATCAATTAAGCACCTCAAGCATGGTACAACAAAATTGATTCATCCTTTCTTAGTGATGGTTTTAGTAAAATTGGTTGTGATCCCACACTAAGCATCAGGAAAGAGATGGTGACATTAATTATTGTCTTATATGTAAATGAATAGAGCTAAGAAGGATAAGTAGAAAACATGTCAAAAAAATAAATGAAACCATAGTACAAAGTAATAGTAGAAGTAAGGAACAAATAAAAATCTCTATGTTTATTTTGTAAACAAAATAATTTTTGAATATATAAACTCTATTTTTTTTGCTTTAATTTGTATTCCCTTCTTCTTCTTTATCCAAGTGTTTGTTTGTTTCCTCTTTTCTTCCAACAAATACATAACCGTTTAGCATGGGCTGAGCTCCTTGAGCCAGGAGATGAGAAAGATAGTAAAGGTATCCCAATGATGCATATTTCTCATTATCAAAGGGAGAGTAAAGCTTCACAACTGCACCAACAAAACAAGTGTTGTATATTTTCCATGTTTAATAGTTGAGATGGGGCTAGTCATTAGTTCAATGGAATATGATTTTTTTAAGAATTTACTTTGATATTTTCTATTTTAACTATTGATTAAAACAAATGTTTATCTTTTATATTATTCATGCAATATCTAAAATAATTTTTGATGTGTCTATTTATATCCACACATGGTTAAGGATGATCAATTGATTTTTGTAATAGTAATTTTTTTTACTATGCATGTGTCATGGTTCTTTACCTAAAAGAGTTTTTCTAGGTGAAAATATTGTGTATTGTCTTTGTTTTGTAAATTTATTTTGTTATTGTTTCAAATTGTATATGCACTACTTCTATTGTACAGGCTTATAGTGCATCTTTTTCTTTACACATTTAAGCTCTTCTCTTTTCTAGATTAATTGGATTATTTACAAAGTTCTTTAGAAAACATTCTTTCTAGCTCTACATCTTTTGTCTTATATTTCTTCCTATAATTTATTTCAAAAATAAATATTATATAAGGGAATTTTACATATTCATTGAAATCTTCATTTTATTATAGATCTACTTCAATGGAATGAATTAATATAATTATCCATCCACATGTTACATACTCTTTCCTTAAATCTAGTTCATCCACTAATATTTATCTAATTGACTTTTATACTCATTTACATCCACTTCAATATATTTGACTTTACCCCTACCTAGTTGCACACATTCTCATATATTTGTCATTATTAGCCATGTATTGCACCCATGCTCTTATAAATATTCAAAACTTTGATCCAGGCCACCTTACTATATTCACTTTCCTATCCTAGGTCAATCTCAAATCATGGAGGTTTGATCATAAGAGGTTCAATTGACCCCAAAAGCTCATAATTTTTAATCCAAATTCCTGACTTTTTCCCTTTCCCACCAACCATATTGAGCCAACTTGGTACACATTTATGTGAAATGTTATCATGTCTTGATATTTAAAGGTGTTCAATCTATAATTAATTCATATGTTTGAACAAAGAGAAATTATTAGTGTACACTTCAATTTCTAAAGGATTTAAAAACTCAAAATATACATCAAAACCAATATAGATTATTTGTATGATTGGGAATGCTATATTTGAATATTTTCCTAATGTCATTGAGCTAGTCCATCAAGGAAGTTGACCAAAGAGAACTTGACCTTAATAATTTGGTAACAACTTCAAAAGTAGTTCTATATAGTATTGTCCATACACTCATACATCTAATCAAGATGATCACATAGATTATATGTTACTCTTATATATTAAATCACTCACATGATATTTAGGTTTGATCCAAAGAGTTCAAATTCAAAACACAAATATTTTTAAAATTATATGAAGCCTAAATTAATCAAATTATATGCAAACATTAAAAAAAACCATATCGACCTAAAAAGAATATCTATATAAAATAGTAGGTCAAAGACTTTGCAAGCATACTATTAAACCCACAACTGTTATAGCTAAATATAGACAATTATTGGATTTTACATAGCACCGACACAATAAGAACAAACCCATGGGAAAAATAGAGCAATTAAGATATTTTTGGAGTTGAATTGGAATCGTGGATTTCCATTGGGATCTTGCACATTTTATTATTTCATACTTAGTCGACACGGCATTCACAAAGAAGTGGAATCGGCAAAGAACCAATAGATTGTCGAGTAAGGTGACAAATATATATTTCCTGTTTCTGGATTTGGGGTGTCTTCATGTTTAGGAGGAAGCCCTCCCACGGTAGAAACTCTATGCACGTATTTCACTTGCTCTATATATGATCTACTTCTGCAAACATATTCAAGACGAAAAAAGCCATAAGTAAAATGTTGAGAATAATAATAATAACAGAAGAAAAATATCAATCATAATATACTTACATGTAAGGAGAATTAGCAGCATAACTGGTGGCCTCCAGTTTGCTCCAAGTGATACTATCTTTATCTACTACAACTGTACTCACTAACTTGGCGGTCACTCTAACTTTCCCGAGAGCAGAAGGCATCAACATTTCCCACGAGGGCTCTCCTCCCTTCTCATCTGCTTGTGAAAGAAAATAGTGTCTCCCCATTACTTGCTGTCCCGGTGAAATATAAAGCAAAGCTGATGCATTGAAATTTATCCAGGAAGAACCGTTGAATCTGTAGTGTTGATATCCTTCTGCATAAAACCCAAAAAGAGGGATTGAATTTTGTGAATCGATACTTATTTCAGAAGGAATGACTGCTGTGTCAGGGGACGTATCCTGAGACCAGAATAAATACTGTGCACTGTATGAAACTTGAATTTCTTTTGCATCTTCTTCACAGAATGGTGGGGGAACTCCGCCCTTGGAATGCCTGCGTTGCACATATGATACCTCACTTGCATGGCCATACCCACTATGACTAACAGCCTTGAGCAGCAAATCATCAATGTCATCTTCACTCTTGCTTTTCTCTTTACTGATCGCGTTAACTGTAACCACATTAACATGTCAGAAATTAATAAACAAAAGGTTTCTAAAGATGGTGAAAATGATTGAAATGCTTTTAGAATTATTTTTAAATATCAAATAATTGAGCACTCAAATGCAAATTTTTGATAGTAAAGATACAATTATTTACCAGATTTTCAAAGGTAGAAATCAGGTTTTGAGGGGACCATGAAACCCAATATAACGGAACAATAATTATAACAAAAAGAGACCAAAATGGCCCAAAAGCATAAAAAACAACTTCCACAAGAGATGAAACACTCAAATCAGACAGAAACAAATGTAATATTATTGTTTAGCCATTAAAGCATTAATATTTAAATGAGCAAAGTTTAAATTAAATATGCAATACCTGTAACAGTTGACTCGGGGATGGCAGATACAGGATCTCCCTCCACCATGCTGAATGAAAATGTGGGCTGAGCTCCTTGAGCCAGTGGATGAGAAAGGTAATAATGGTAGCCCACTGACACATATTTCTGGTTACCATAAGGAGAGTAAAGTTTTGCGGTTGCTCCAACTTGGTTATATTTCATCATCCCAGATCCATTTGGGCTCTTCTCACATCGATAAATTTGGACTCCGGTTGCATTCACTTTAAGAAATAGTCTGCAATTAAAACATGGGTGTGAATTCACGAGATAAGCTGACTCTGGACCAGTATAAGAGCTTAGACAGCTTGCCACTTTCAATCATCTAATTAAGATGCCAGGATTTCCTACCGAATCATTAGTGTTTTTCCTATAAATAGAACACAAATTAAAGCTTTTCAAGAAAAAACCATAGATTCAGATTGTTTCTCACGAGTTTCCAAATGGAGGGTAAATTGAAGTTGGTGTAAGCTGGAATGTTGCTTCAGCGGCATGCTGAAAGGAAAGGCACGTTGCCAATTGCAATAGGATAATAGTTACATGCAAAAAGTTCCTGCATATTGAAGCCATACTTCTCTGCTCTTCTTTTTTCTTTGTGTTTCCTTTGAGAACTGAGACTGTTTTCACCCAAAAATTGGCGGACAAGTATATATACGCATTTAGATCGTAAACACCGCCATTGAATTGGATCCCATGCTGACTCTTTCTTGGCACGTTATCACATTCTCCAAAATACTATCCTTCTTTGAAAAGCATCTGTAGATAGATTGTCCTTTAAAAAACTAATTTTATGATTTAATAATCTTAGGGGAACATTTGGAAACATTCCAGAGTTTGACTGATTAAAACTCAAAAACAGTTATGGAAACGCGTCAGATATAACAGTGTAGATCTACGGTGCTGTGGATGGCCAATGTTTTTTAACTTTTTTGGGATGGAGACCCATTTTTGTTATAGAGATAAGGTGAGCCGTCTATTATGAATTATAAATATAAAATAAAATAAGGCATCTGTTTGATATTTTTCGCTATCATATCGGTTGTATTGCATGCGACTTTTTCAGAAAACATGTATAGAATTGTGTTACAGACTCAAGATGGGTACACAGCTGCTTGGCCATAGCCTAAGGACGTTGACTAAGCGTGACATTATAAAACTCGTGTTTAAATATAAAGTAAATTAATTTAAAAAGTATTGTTAGTGATTAGTAGATCTAATCAATTAGATTATATATTTTAAATATTAAAATATTATATGCAATGTATCTGCTATTCCCTTAATTGTTTTTTTAATTAGAGAAAAAGAAAAAGAAAAAACATGGGATTGCATTTATTATTGGATGATTGTATTATGTTCTAACTTTTTTCTATTTATAATAATACAATAATTTCAATTGCACTTATTTGTGTATTTGCTAATAAAATTATTAATAAGCAATTATAATAGAAATTGATTTATCAATTGGACAAGAAGTTACAGGTAACTTGAAAACTACATTGACTATAATATTATAAACATTGATTCTACAATCATTGAGTTTCTTAGAATTATAGAAAGCATCTGTAATTTGGAGTGCATATGTGGATGTTTACTTTAGACCTTGTATGAAGGAGAAGGGGGTTGCATCTATTATTATAAATCACATAGAAGACCTTGTCATTTATTTTATTTAAAAAACAAAAAAAAAACTAAGTAAATAAAGACTTATGTTGTTAAGGAAGTAAAAAATCTTTGTTTTTGTTAATTGATACATGAGAAAAGAAAATTGTCTTTAGGAATAATATGTCACATCCCTTGCCAGTAGCATCCTTGTTGGGAAATAAATATTTCACAAGGTAGTATGGGACCAAAGGAACCTTCCATTGGAACCACATAAGATTTAATTAATTCTTAGAGCTTCAATAATGGATTTAGGCTAACCAACATATTTCATAAAACATCAAGCTTTGGGACATCTTGCAACCAACGTAGACCATTCCTAAAGCACAAAACTACTATATAAATATCTATTAAATATTCATTTGTAATATAGCCTTAAGCTTAGAATTTTGAGCATAAGAAGTAAAATTATATTAGAAATAGAGCATTTGAGAAGTGTGCTCAATTGCTAGTGTTTATAGTATAATTTGTAATAAGTGTTTGGTAGGCTAGTGAGCCATTTTGTAATTATTCTATGATATTGAATCAATAATAAATTGATTTTCTATTCAATGTTAATTCCATTGTGCTAACTCTAATTTATGTAGTTAGATAGTTCTTTCTTCGAACTCTCCATCCATGACTATGTCAAGTGGTATTAGAGCGATTATTTGGATCCTTTGGGAGGAAAGACATTCCAACATATCCATGTGTCAATATATCACCAAACTAAGGTAGCCTACAAGTTACCAATAGAGCATTGACTATGAGATAGTCATAATTTTTTGTAGATGAATTGCCAAATTGAGATAGTTGCACTAGATATAAGGAAAGGTGTCACCAAGAAGAGTGTATGGTATAACCAAAATTGTTAGAAATGATGAAGACATTGAAAGTCTTTTTGAATGGTATAGAAGAAGATAGGGGAAGGGGTCTAAACCCTAGATGTGAGGATAATATTGATGATGATGAATTTGGAGCTCAAACTACAAATTAGGATGAAGAAACCCTAGAAGAAGAAGAATAAGATTAGATAAAAATGTTGAAAGCTATTTTCAAGATTTATAAGAGACTTATAAGTAGGATTTATAACTATGTGGGTGATTTGAATCCTAAGAAACTAATTACCTAGATAAATGATATGGAATAATACTTTGAGTGTGAAAAAATTAAAGATCTAGAAAGGATGAGATTTGAAAAAACCAAGTTGACTTAGGACATGTTACTATTTGATGGAAGGAAGCTTAGTTAGATAGGAATAGGAGAGAAAATTAAAATATTATAAAATGGGATAGGATGCTGAAAAAATTGAAAAATCAATTCATATCTATTCATTATGAGTTAGAATTTTTGAAGAGATTGCAAAACCTAAGGAAAAATGAAAAAGTTGGTGAAGGAGTTTGGAGTACACTAAATAATTTCACAAGATAATAATTAGAACTAGGCATAATGAATGCATCAAGGAGAAATTTGTGCATACATGAATGAACTAAGAAGAAGCATTCAAGAAGAACTAAGTTTGGTGAGAGTTACAACAATTGAAGAAGCATATTAGTTTAGGTTGAAACTAGGGGAATATTCCAACAAGATATTTGAACATAGGAAAAAAGGTAGAGGTGGTAGATTCTAGAGAGGTCGGTCACAATGTGGCAAGGAAAATTTATATCTAGGATATAATAAGGAGGAAATATCATATCACACTAAAGAAAGATGAAATAATTTATATCACTAAAAGATGTAAGTTTCTACCACAATAGCAAAGAAATCAATAATACATAATGCAAAGAAGGATATCAGAGAGGAAAAAATGGATTTGATAATAAACCATTCAAGTGAACTTGTTTCAAAAGTGGATCTATGGAGGACATAAGCTATTTGAATTCTACCAAGGAAGTGATAGCAAAAGGATAGTGAATAATGCAAGGGAAACCTATGTGGAGGAATAACCTATTGGATCATGAAGTTTAGTAGAAAAATATAAGGACGAATCATTGGTAATGAGAAGAGATTTTTTGCAAACATAAATACCTAAGGAACCAATTTACAAAGAGAAAAGTCTATTTAGAACAATGTGTAAATTAGGAGATAAGTGTTGCAAAGTTATCATTGATAGTGGTAGTATAGAAAATTTTATTTCTAAGGAAATGGTTTTGGGAGATTGTTGGAGAGGATGTGGTTGATGCTGTCAAAGAATTTTTTGGTTCCATAACTAAAAGAGTTAAATTCTACTTTTCTAGTACTTATTCCTAAGAAGCCTAGAGTTGTGGACTTTGATGTTTTTAGAACCATCAACCTTTGTAACTCTATCTACAAAATCATCTCGAAGGTTTTGACATCCAGATTTTTAATTCTATTGCCAACTCTGATTTCACCTCAACAGAATGGATTTGTCCCTAGCAGACAAATCCTTGATTCAATAGTCATTGTGCATGAGAATATCCATTCCTTGGTTGAGTCAAAGATTGAAGGTTTCCTCTTAAAGCTTGATATATCGAAAGCCTATGATAGAGTTGACTCAAAATTTTTGTTTAAAATTTTAAAGGCATTTGGGTTCAGCAACACGGTTCTTCAGTTGGTGGAGTAGCTTATTTCTATAGCTTCTATCTCTATTATGGTTAATGGATCTCCCTTGATTTTCCTTCAAAGCTCCAGAGGTCTAAGACAGGGAGATCCTATTTCTCCTATTTTATTTACTATTATGGCTGAAAGTTTGGGAAGAAATTTGAAAATGATGATAGATCAAAGATCCCTGGTTGGTCTTAAACGGTCTTCTAAAAATTTTATCTGTTCTCATCAATAGTTTGTTGATGATACCATGCTCATGGGAAAATCTACTATTTCGAAGGGAAAGACTTTGAAAAATCTGTTGGATGCATATGGGAGGGTGTTTGGCCAGCTGATTAACAAACAAAAAAGCTCTCTCTTCTTCTTTAATACTCCTAAACATAGATAGAATAAAATTTCCAAAATCCTAGGTTGCAGGGTGGAGTCTTTACCCGCCACCTATCTTGTTTTACCTTTAACCCTTAAACCCCCAGAGTCCTTTTGGATTTCATTGGTTGAGACGTTTAGCAAGAAGCTTGTTGGATGGAAAGGAGCTCTGCTAAGTCAAGCAAGTAAATTATAGCTCCTCAAAGCTACTCTTCAGAATCTGTCGATTTATGCTTTAAGCCTTTTTAAAATTCCTGCCAAGTTTGTGGATGCTATTAAAAAGATTCAAAAAATATTTCTTTGGTCGAGTGTTGAAGAAAGAAAAAGGTTGCCTTTAATAGGGTCGGATCTAGTGTGCATGCCTAAAAAGGTTGGTGGCTTAGATCTTAGAAAAATTAGGATGGTTAATAAGACTCTTCTAGCTAAACAAATTTGGAGACTATTTTCGTCCTTAGGGGAATGGACTGATATTCTGACAAGCAAATATTTGGAGAATAACAGATCTCTTATAATTATGATGGAATCCTATCTTCTACCCAGAGGCTCAACATGTTGGAATAACCTGATTGTTGGTACAAAAGTGGTTGATATAGGAGTGGGTTGGCAAGTCAGGAGTGGAAACCAAACTAGATTCTAGGATGATAAATGGTTGTTCAAGGAGCCCCTTGCCAAAATTGAACTTTTTTGTGGGTGGGCTGAGATTTGTAAAGCTCTCTTTGGTTTGTATGTTAAATATTATTGGAAGAATGGAAAATGGGTGGATCTGTGTCTTGTTAGTTAGGTTTTGGCTCATGTTCAATCATCCCTATTGGCTAACAGACTTTGCCATGACCATACGGAAGACTGTCTTGTTTGGAAAGATGAACCCTCGGGCAACTACTCTGTCTCGTTGGCTTTTTCTAGGCTGTCTTCTACCCAAGCTCCCCCCCTTTCTGGTTGAATGCATGGATCAAACACCTGGTTCCTAAATTCAACATCATCTTTTGGATCCTACTTCAAAACAAAGTGCTCACGGTTGATAATCTTTGTAAGCAAGGTTTTAAAATACCCAATAGATGTTATCTCTGCAAGATGGATGTTGAGTCAGTTTGTCATTTGTTTCTTCATTGTCCATTTGTTGCCTCGATTTGGGAAAAAACTTCTCTGTTACTGGTAATTATCTTGGGTGTTCCCCTTGTCAATTGAAGACTTCTTCATTCAATGGAAAGCCCCTACTCACAACCCAGTACTTCAGAAGTTGTGGGATTTTTCCTTCCCTCATGTGGCTTGAGGTTTATGGAAAGAACGAAACAATATAATTTATAGAAATAAGGAATCTTCGGAGGTCATAGTGTTTGATAAAATAATAAGATTAATGAAAAAAAATTTCAATGCAATCCCCCAGCAGGATTGTAACACTGAGAAAGTGGTTTTTTCTTCCTATGATCTTACGATTGCTAAGGAATCAAAAATTAGTTATAATTTTCTTGCTCCTAAACATGCTAAGAAAGATAGGGAGGGTGTCTTATGGACTTTTCCGCCTAATGGTTGGATCAAAGCCAACTTTGATGGGGCGGCAGGATGCAACCGTGTTATAAAGGATTCTTTTTTAAAAATTTCTAGGTGTGATTGCTACCCCCCTTGGCTCACAAACTAATCACTTAGCTGAGGTTGTTGGAGCTTTTCATGTAATAAATTTGGCTCATAGTCTGAATTTTAAAAACCTTTGGCTTGAAAGGGACTCAAAAAATATTATTGAATGTCTTCTAGGTAGGCCCCCCCCTTGTGGACCATAAAGACTTGGATTGATGATTCTATTTCGAATTTAGCTAAGTTTGATAATATAAAGATATCCCATTCCTATAGAGAATCCAATAATGTGGCAGAATTTTTTGCGAATGAAGGGGTTAAAAGTAAAGGATAGCGCACATGGCTGAATATCAGTGATTTAGGTGGTAATGTCCAAGCCCTATTGAACTATGATGTGTCACATGGGAAAGATGTGTGTCACCTCAATAATGATGATAGAACGGGGTAAGTACATAACTATCATTAGATTGCATGGGGACAAGCTAATTAGCTTGTCTTGTAAGCTTGCTCGACATGCTTTGTGGGCTCACAGGTTTGGTGGAACCATTTCGAACCAAAATTTTGTCTCTATCTACTTTACTATGCTTACTAAAATGGTAGGAGATAGAAAAAGAGTTGAGTCAGACAGCTTCGAGATGCACACAAGAAACACTAAAGCATGGAACAAAGTTAACAGTGGGGGTTTACTCCCTTTTCTGGAAAAACTCCATGGGTCAAATTAGGAAGCTACAGAGATTTTGAAAAGAATTGGGACAATGGGGACATTACCCTTTTCAGCAAGAAAGTTAAGCTTGATGAAAATCTCATTGCTGAAGTGACTCGTATGTCCACTGAAGGACATAAATTTTTTTGGGACAAGAATTTCTCTGATGAAGCGGTGGTTAGATTTCCAAAGAAAGACAAGGAAACATTGAAACTTGTGAAAGTTTTCAACAATTACTTTGAGGCTGACACCATTAAAGCTCTTTGGAGAAAATTTCTTCGACATCATTATGGAGTATATCACCCTGGATGGTCAATTCACTAGGGTCTACGACTATCATTTTTCCTTGCTCAATCATTTTTGCTATAAGGTCAAAGTTTCTCTCCCCTACTATTTACTCTGTTCCTTAAGAAAGAGTCTAGAAGA
The DNA here is from genome assembly GCA_007258455.2 of Sequoia sempervirens. Lineage (NCBI taxonomy): Eukaryota > Viridiplantae > Streptophyta > Pinopsida > Cupressales > Cupressaceae > Sequoia > Sequoia sempervirens. The sequence continues at coordinate 90,242 of VDFB02129914.1, forward strand.
CCATAAGAAAAACCCTAAAAGATATCCTATATTACATACTAGTTTGATAAGGTTAATTTTTGAAAATTTCAAAAATATGTCAGCCCCTGCTAACGTGGATGCCTCTTCAGCGTCTAAGGAGGATGACACTGAACCTAGTCATTTGGGGAACAACCCTAATATGAGTCCGGAAAGGACGACCCTCAATCTGCCAGCTGTCCAAATTGGCAACAAAACCCAAATCCATAACCCCTAGTTTGTTAAAGTTTGCTCTGCTTCTGAGCCTGGAAGCTCTACTCCCATAGCCAAAGGTGTTTGAAAGAATTTCCCTCTCAAAAACCTTGTTCATATTCTGAAGACTCTCCTGATTCTAAGGACTCTATCGCAAATAATAATTCTTGGAATTTGTTGTCTCGTCGATGGACAAAGATGTAAGAACTGGGTCCCCTGGAGCCTTTGACCCTGCTAAAAGTAGCCTCAATCCTAATAGGGAACCTTCTGTTGACTTTCTAGGCATAGCTAGGAGTAATGTTGTGGACCATTTCAAAATGTCAAAATGGGTCTTTCATGAAATTAATGAACTGAAAATTAAAAAATTGGGCCCTTCAGAGTAAATTGGAATAGGTGGGAGCTAAGGTTTTTGAGTTATGCAAGAAGGTTGAAGAGCATAATGAAAACAAAACTAGTAAACAGATCCAGGACAATGTGGGTAAGGATAGAAGGATAAAAATTGATTTGGAAAAACTAAAAAAATGTTATGAAGATAATTACTGAACAAAATAATAGAATGGAAAGACATAATGCAATCATTATCAATGCTATGACTGAGAAACTGGATAAAGCTCAACAGGGGTCCTTGGTTGTTGATTTGGAAGAGGTGAAAGATAAAAACTACGAAGAGGACATTGGGATTTTGAAAACAACCTGGGCTAATCTAAAAAGGAAGGCACCCCCCATGCCACAAATGATTCAAACTTTCAAGAAGGGTGTCCAGGATATGCAGGATCTTGAGGCCGAGACTGAGATTGTTCTGAAGACTCTAGAATAGTTGTTGGTTTTTTGTTCTACGTTTTGGCTGGCTTTTTTATTGTCCTTCCTGGCTATTTTTGGTTGGTTGCTGGTTATTCTGGTTTTTTCTTTTATAGCAACCTATTTTATTCATTGGACTTTTTTGTCCTTTCCTATCTTTTTTTGTAAACTTTGTGGTTTCGGGTCCCTATAAAACCCATTTTTTCCTTTATCAAAAACAAAGGATTAAACATCCAAACCCATGTAGGATCTCATGGATTCAATATGAAAGAAAGATACTTACATCAGTAAATAATGTTTAGTGAAATTTCACATATGGTCATACAATGATGAAGTGTTATGTGATATGTCAATGGATTTATGTCATATATTATTGGGAAGGCCATGAAAATATGACAAGGAGATTTATGATGAGAGAAACAATACCTAAACTATGACCTCAAATAGAAAAGGGAATATCCTTATAACTTTGGTGGAAGAGGGAAAAATTCAAGTATGCGGTATGCCAAAATATATTTGGTAGATTGAAGGAAATGTTTGGATGGAATGAGACATGAGAACATGCATTTTCAATTTGTTTCAAGGAAGTGTGACACTTAGAATACCACCATAAATGAAGAAGATCCATTGAAAAAAGAAGTAACTAAATTACCAAGGGAATAGCAAGATATTATGTCAACTAATTTTACATAAGGATTTTTAGTAGTCATGGAAAGCATTAGTCATTAGATGGATAGGCTACCAAGAGCTATTTCTCTAAACAAATAAATGCATAGGATGAAACTAGTAAAAAATGTGGAGCTAAACTAATAGGTATAGTAGTTTATAAGGAAAGGGTTAATCAAAGAAAGGTTAATCCCATGTGTAGTACCACTAGTATTAGTACTAAAGAAGGATGGAGAATGGAGGATGTTCATATATTTGGTAGATACTAATAATATCGCAATCAAGCATAGATTCCCATTATCAAGGATGGATGCATCATGGATTATTTGAGTGTTTCAAATTATTTCATCAAGTTTGACCTAAGAAGTGGATCTATCATCAAATCAAGATCAAAGAGGGTGATGAATGAAAATTATGTTCAAGAAAAATGAGGGCTTTTATGAGTGACTTGTCATGTCTTTTGGGTTAACCAACACACCAAGTAAATTCATGAGAATGATGAACAAGGTACTAAATAAATTTCTAGGTAATTTTGTTATTGGCTACTTGGATGATATTCTAAATTTAGTAGGACCAAAGAAGATATTTGTAACACATTGAGAAATTATTTCAAATATATTGATCTAGATGAAATGTTGTTAATAACCATCAAGAAATATAGTTTCATGAGGATAGAGCTAGTATATTTAGGTTTTGTCATTTTCATAGAAGATTGAAGATGGAGCTAGAGAAGGTAACATAAATTGTTGAGTTGCCAATACCTTCAAACATTAAAAAGGTTGAAGATATTTTCATATAATGGTAAGTTTCCAAGAATTATATTAGGAATTTTAGTTCCATATTCATACCAATAATAAAAATAATGAGGGGAGATCACAGGGAATTTAAGTGTACATTAAGAGGAAAAAATATTTTTGAACTACTAAAGAAAAAGGTAAAAGAGCAATTGATGTTAGCATTGACTAATTTTTAAAACATATTTTAGGTTGATTGTGATGTGATTAAAAGTGCAATAGTAGTAATATTGAGTAAAAAAGGAAGACTAATAGCTTATTTCATTGAAAATTTAAATGATGTAAGAAATTAATATTCAATCCATGACCAAGATTCATATGCCAACTTCAATCCTTAAAGAAGTGAATACATTATCAATTTCCAAAATAATTTGTGTTCTACACTAACCATCAAGCCTTATAGTATCTATGAAGTCAAGGCAAGTTGAATCAAATACATATGAGATGGGTAGAGTTCATGTAGAGTTACACATTTATATTGAAGTATAGGGGCATAAAATAAAATAAGGTTTCAAATCCATTGAGTAAAAGAAGGAACTTGTTGATAGAAAGGAGGGTAGCAATAATGGTTTTTGAAGAACTCAAAAACATGTAAGAGGATGATCTAGACTTTGTGAAAACTTGGAGAGCAAGCAAAGAACTAGTTGCAATAGATATAAGTGGCTAGATTACTTCATTCAAGATGGCATGGTATTTAAAGGAGTTAGTTGTACATTCCTAGGAGCTCAATGAGAGAGAACTTGATCAAGGAGAAACTTAGTGGAGGATTAACAAGACATTTTTGCATTGGTAAGATAGTGGATTTAGTAAGTGAATTATTTTTTGCCTCAAATATATAAGGATGTAAGGAAGTTTATTCAATATTGTAGGAATTGTTAGATTGCAAAGGGAAGTAGTCAGAATATTGGATTATATCAACCTTTAATAGTACCAAAGAAATCTTGAGAGGATATAAGCATGGATTTCATATTAGAACTTTACCAAAACCAAATAGAAGACATGATTTTATATTTTTGTACCTAGCAGACATATTTTCTAAGATGATGCATTCTATTCCATGATGTAAGAAGACACATGATGCTATACATATTATTGGCCCTTTTTTTCAAAGGGATTCTAGTATTGCATAAATTACTATGGAGTATAGTTTTGGAAAAATATATTATAGGTAATTTTTGGAAGAGATTGTGGAAAAATGGAAAAATAGATCTAAAATCTAGTTCAGTATATTACCAATAGAATGATGGATAAATAGAAGTAGTAAATATGAGTCTAGCAAACTAGTTAAGATGTTTAGTAGGAGATAAGTTTGAAAATTGAGATATAACTCTATTGTAAGAAAATTATCATAACCAAATCAAAACATTTCATGAATCATTAACTTCTATCATATTATAAAAATTTATTTAAAACTAAATTATCTTCCAAAGAAAATAATAAATATCAAATTGTATGATAGCATCAAGTATAACTCAAAGATTAATCTAAGTAAAAATGTGTGAAGCAAGCATTTCATAGTCAACCCAAAAATGCTTTTAAAGTAAGGGATAATTTTTTTATGATATGAATAACCATGCAAGTCTAAACCTTTTAAGTCCACCCTCACATTTTCCATTTTTTTCTAAGATGTTGGAAAGGATTTTGAAAAATCAAGTGTTGGAAATGGAGGCAGGGCAGGATCTGAGAAATCACAGGTGGAATAGGCACTGAGAACGAGTAAGAAGCAAGGTGAGGCTGATCTGGATGATACGGACTTCATAAACAAAATCCTGGTGGATCCGGGAGGAAAGGATATTCTGGCGGCTAATCTTGTGTGCTCCCCTATCGGTCAAAATAATGAAAAATCCAAAGGTGTGGTGGGGACCACTGGCGACATTGGAGGAATTCACAAACCCTGGACCTCTCTGTTTTGGGTAAAACCAAATGGAAATTCATCTTTCCCTCTGGTGCAAAATATCTCTAACTGTGATAAAGGTAAGTTTGCAATTTCTATGCCAGATCTATTAATTGATCATAATATTGCTTTAATGGAAAGAACCCTGGTGAGGAAATTTATGGGCCCTAGACCAAACATTGAAGTGGTCAGGAAGTCTATCAAAAACAAATAGAGAACTAATGGAAAAGCTTGAGTAGCAGCTCTCCCAAAGGGCTTTTTCGTGTTTGAGTTCACTTGCAAAGAGGATATCTTGGTTGTTAGAAGTGGTGGTCCATGGGTTATAGGGAAATCATCCCTGGGTCTAAAGAAATGGTCTTCTAATCTGGACCTCTCAGACTCTATTTTTGAGAATGTCCCAGTATGGGTCAGACTCCTAGACCTTCCCCTGGAATATTGGAATGAGGATGTCTTTTATGGTATTGTGAGTTCCTTTGGAGAGCTCCTTTCTATTGATTCTATGTAAGTTGCTAGAAAGAGGTTGGTATTTGCAAGAATATGTGTAGGGGTCTCTCAGAATTTTGACCTTCCCTCATCAATCAAGATTCGGTCGAAGCTGGGATCCTGGTCGCTGGACATAGAGTTTGAAACTATCCCTTTTGCTTGTTTCAAATGCAAAAAATCTAGCCATTGGGCTAAGAAATGTCTGTTAAATGCCACCAAAGAGAAAGAGAAACCAACTGGTTCTTTGAAATCTGTATGGTGTAATAAATTAGAAGGAGAAAGCCTCAAGAATTAAGAATATAATGTTCAAAGCACTTCAAATAAGGCTGATGGTGATATGGGAAATAATGGTGAGGTTCCACAGGAACTCCAGAGTAAGGATTTTGAGAATAACTTAACAATCAAGGAAAAAGAAGCGTGTGAGGATCAGATGATTGGTGAGGAAAAGCAGAGTTGGGAAGCTAGCCCCTTATCCCAAGAGCTGAGCCCAGTTGTGAAAATAGATGGGAATCCTGGTTTGGAGGATATTCCTATCTAGGGGTTGTCATTGGAGCTGAACATCCCTCTTCTTCTCCCTTCCTCTGAAGGTTTTTTTCCTTCGGGTGTAGATAACTTTACGGATCCTAATTCCTTGGAACTAGTTAAGAACTCCTTCGGTAATCAAGACCATTCTTCTGAACTTTCTAGCAACTATTCAACCTTTCATTTGAATGGTATCATGGAGACTTTACCCTAGGAGCAAAGAATCCTTACTGATAAGGAATGTGAGTCAAGTAAAGAGACAAATAGTCAAGAAGAGGTTTTATCAAAGAAAAAGAAAAAATAAAAACAAACAATGGAAGACTGCAAGTAGCTTTTCTATCAAATCAAAAGCAAAGGTAGACTATATGGAGCAACAAAGAACTCTCGAGGGAAAAAGTCTATTAAATGGACAAGAGAGTATAATAGTTTTTAGGATATTGTGGATGGTTTTCAAAAAACCATCATGGAGTGCCTCAACTCCCCTGGTAACTCATGAAGATCATGTCTTGGAATATCAGGGGACTTAATAATCCGCACAAGAAGGATGTTTTGTACAATTTTTTTAGAGATCACAAGCTTGATATTCTCCTTATTCAGGAAACTAAAATGTCATCAAAAAAGTGGAAAAGATGAAACTGTTTCAGCATTGTAGTACACATGGAAACAACTCGAATGGTGCTTCAGGAGGTATTGTTACCTTCCGGAATAGTCATATAATCAAATTGGATCCGATTTTGGAAGGTACAAACCATATTGCTACTAGATTCACCCATATTAGGGATAATTTCAGCTGGATCCAATCAAATATCTATGCCCCCAATGGTAAAGGTCTCAGAAAATCCTTCTAGATGGAGTTGGCCCCCTTTAGGAGGATTTTTGATAGAGAGTCTTGGGTTGTCATGGGAGACTTTAATACTCCCTTACTGAATGAAAATTTGGAGGATCCTAGATCAATGCGAAGAGTAAAGAGGATCTTCAGAGCTTCATCAACAACTAGCGCTCATTGATCTGGATTTGCAAGGAGCTTCCTATACCTGGTCAAATCATAGAAAGGGTATGGATCTTATCTAGGTTAGATTAGATAGATCTTTAATCTCTAATCACTGGTTCTTTAACTATTACTGTTCTCTTAAAGCCCTCTCTAGGATTGGCTCTGACCACTTCCCTATTAGTTTTGTTGTAGAGCCTTTAAAGAAAAAGAAAAATATCCCATTCAGAGTTGAAAAAATGTGGCTTTCTCATCCTTCTTTTAAAGAAGAAATTAGGAAATGGCGGAATATAAGTATCTCTGGCACAACTATGTTTAGAGTGGCTAAAAAATTAAGGGAAGTTAACTTCAACCTAAAAAAATGGAAAAAAGAGTCCTTTAGGAACATTTTTAGGATTAAATTTGATCTTCAGATGGATCTGGGGGAGATTCAAAACAAAATCCAGAAGGAAGGATATTTGAATGATATAAAGGAAAAAGAGAATGAGCTCCTTATTAAAATGCATGATATTATTAGAAAAGACGAGTTTTGGAGACAAAGATCTAGAGCTTTACGGTTATCTACAGGTGACAAAAATACTAGGTACTTTCATTTGTTGGCCTCAAAACACAAGGCAGTGAACATAATTTCTCAAATTGAAGTGGATGGTATTAGGCATGAGGAGGAGGACATCAGAAAGCATGTTGTTTTATTCTTTAAAAATCTTCTTTCTGAGAATGATGAAAATAACCAGAATGATTAGGATCATTTAATAGAGGCTATACCTAATGTGATCAATTAGTAAAATAACTCAATGTTGTCTGCTATTCCTACCAATGAGGAAGTTAAGAAGGTTGGGCATGTGCAGGATCATGGTATGCCAAACAGGCCCTTAAGTGGCAAAAAAATCAAAAAAATCAGTGTTAGGCAACTTGACGTAAATATTTGAAAAAGTTATCTATATTATTTAAAAAATATGTAAGAATAGAATTTTTAGAAAATTGAATGTAGTTTCTAAAATACTAGGTTTATTTAAAAATAAATAAAATCTATTTGGTGAAAATTTTAAATTTCAATGCAGTAGTACTTAAATTTCAGGGTAAAAATAAGAAGTAGGTGTCTGTCTGACCACCCTAACCATAATAAAATGATAATATTTTTTTGTAAGATTTTATATATAAGTATAGGACTCATTTCGGATGTGATGCATATTTTTTGTAATTTTTTTCCAAGTAAATAATTAATTATGAATTTTTATTACAACTTTTAGAAAATATAAAAACTCATCTGTCGACCACCTTAACTTGGTCAAAATTCATGAAATTTAATTTTTCTTTTTTAATATAGTATGTAAAGCATAGAATGTGGCATGTTTTGGTTTCAAAAATATGATCTTGTTTGAAAGTTATAGATGTTTTCAATCAGCCTATCGTCCGGGACTTTAGTCATAATTCTAATAGAAAATGAATAATAATTATTTATTAAATTCAAATTAAATCATAATTTATATTTTTGGAAAGCTGAGAATCTCCTCTAAAAACCCTTTTCATTTCATTAATTTTGGGTGAAAAAAAAGTTGTCAGCCACATACCCTACAAATATTGCCACTTTTTGGCATACCATGATCCTGCACATACCCGGTTGTTTTCTCCTTTGAAGGGAGTAAAGCTCTAGGTCCAGATGGGTTCCCTATGTTTTTCTTCCAATGGTTTTGAGAGATTATTGGAGAAGATGTGGTGAATGTTGTTAAAGAATTTTTTGGATCCAGAAGTCTCCTAAAAGAGTTGAATGCTACTTTTCTGGTTCTAATTCCTAAGAAGCCTAGTGTGGTGAACTTTGAGGCTTTCAAACCCATAAGTCTCTGCAACTCGATCTATAAAATCATCTTGAAGGTTTTGACTTCTAGACTCTTAATTCTCTTTCCTACTCTGATTTCACCTCAACATAATGGATTTTTCCCTGGTCGACAGATCCTTGATTCTATTGTCATGGTGCATGAGAATATCCATTCCTTGGTTGAATCTAAGACTGAAGGCTTTCTGTTAAATCTTGATATCTCAAAAGCCTATGACAGAGTTGACTGGAAATTCTTGTTTAAAATTTTAAAGGCATTTAGGTTTTGCAACAGGGTTCTTCAAATGGTGAAGCAACTTGTGTCTACAACTTCTATATCTGTAATGGTAAATGGATCTCCCATGACTTTCTTCCAAAGTTCCAGAGGTCTAAGACAAGGAGATCCTATTTCTCCTATTTTATTCACTATTATGGCAGAAAGTCTTGGAAGAAATTTGAAAAGGTTGATCGATAATAGATCCCTTCTTGGTCTCAAACCCTCCTCAAGCAATCTGATTTGTTCTCATCAACTATTTTTTGATGATACTATGCTCTTGGGAAAATCTTATGTCTCGAAGGGTAAAAATTTAAAATCTTGCCAAAATCCTTGGTTGCAGGGTGGAGTCCCTGCCTGCCACCTATCTGGGCTTACCCTTAAGCCTGAAACCCCCATAATCCTTTTGGATCTCATTGGTTGAGAGGTTCAATAAGAAGCTTGCTAGCTGGAAAGGAGCTCTGTTAAGCCAAGTGAGTAAACTTCAACTCCTCAAAGCTACTCTTCAGACTTTTCCAATTTATGCTTTGAGCCTCTTCAAAATCCCTGCTAAGTTCACAGATGCTATTGAAAATATTCAAAAAATACTCCTTTGGTCAAGTGTTGAAGAAAAAAAGACTTCCTTTAATAGGATGGGATCTCGTGTGCAGACCCAAAAAGGCCAGAGGTTTAGGTCTTAGAAAAATTAGAATGGTTAACAAGATTCTTCTAGCTAAACAAATTTGGAGAATATTTTTGTCCTCAGGGGAATGGACTAATATCCTAGTAAGAAAATATTTGGAGAGTAATGGATCCCTAATATTTGGAGAGTAATGAATCCCTTATAATTATGAAGGAATCCCATCTTCTTCCCAGAGGCTCAACTTTTTGGAATAATTTGATGAATGGAAGAAAAGTTGTTGAATCTGGAGTGGGTTGGCAAGCTAGAAGTGAAAACCAAACAAGATTCTAGGAGGATAGATGGTTGTTTAATGAGCCCCTTATAAAAATTGATTCCTTTAGCGGGTGGACTGAGAATTGCAAAGCTCTTTTTGGATCATATGTGAAAGACTATCATGTGAATGGAAAATGGGTGGATCTATGCCTTGTCAGTTAGGGTCTTGCTCCTATTTAGTCTTCTTTACAGGATGTCAGAATCTTCCCTAATCAGATGAAAGATCATCTTGTTTGGAGTGATGAACCCTTGGACAATTATTCTGTTTCGTCTACTTTTTCTAGGCTTACTTCTTTCTAGGCTTCTCCTCCCTTCTGGTTGAAGGCTTGGTTCAAACGTCTAGTCCCTAAAATCAACATCTTTTTCTAGATCCTTCTCCAAAATAAGGTGCTCACGATTGATAACCTCTGCAAACATGGCTTTCAAATACCTAATAGATGTTTTCTGTGTAAGATGGAGGCAGATTCAGTGCATCATCTATTTCTTCATTGTCCTTTTGCTACCTCAATTTGGGAAAAAATAATCTGTTACTGGCAACTATCTTGGGTTTTTCCCTTGTCTATTGAAGATTTCTTCTTTCAATGGAAAGCCCTAACTCACAATCTTGTACTTCGGTACTTGTGGCATTTCTCTTTCCCTCATGTTGCTTGGGGTCTTTGGAAATAACGAAACAATAGAATTTATAGAGATAAATAAGCACTGATGGAAATTATTTTTGATAAAATAATCAAATTTCTGAAAGAAAATGTCAATGCTATCTCTCAGAAGGTTAGCAACTTCGAGAAAGTGGCTCACTCGTCCTATGATCTTAAGGTTGCTAAGGAGTGGAATATAAGTCTTGATTTTCCCTGTGCCCCTAAAGAAGCTAAGAAGAATAGAGAGGGTGTTTGCTGGTCTTTTCCACCTAATAGTTGGGTCAAAGCCAACTTTGATGGTGCGGCTAAAGGTAATCCTGGGGTAGTGGGTTGCGGTAGAGTCATAAGGGATTCCTTTGGAAACTCTCTAGGTGTGACTACCACTCCCTTTGGATCTCAAACCAATCACCGAGCCGAGGCAGTTGGAGCTTTTCATATTATAAATTTGGCCCATAGTCTAAATTTTAAAAACCTTTGGCTTGAAGGGGATTCCAAAAATATTATTGATTGTCTTTTAGGTAGGTCCCCCCCCCTTGTGGACTATTAAGTCTTGGATTGATGATGCTATCTCACCTTAGCCAAGTTTGATAATATAAAGATTTCACACGCATATAGAGAAGCCAATGCTATGGTGGATTTTTTTGTGAATGAAGGGGTTAGGAGCAAAGGATAGTGCACTTGGCTTATAATATTAGTGAATTAAGCGTAAATGTCTGGGCCTTATTGAACTATGATGCTTCACATGGGTAAGAAGCATGTCACCTCATTAATGATGATAGGATGGGGTAATTACATCACAATCATTAAATTGTATGGGACCAAGCTTAGTCACTTAATCTGTAAGGTTGCCTGGCACACTTTGTGGGCTCTTAGATTTGGTGAGACCATTTCAAGTAAAGATTTCATCTCTGTCTACCCCACTGTACTTGCCAAAATGGGTGGAGATAGGAAAACAGTTGAGCTAGACAGCTTTGAGATGCATACTAAAATTACTAAAGCATGGAACAAAGTAAAAAGTGGGGGTTTACTCCCTTTTTTGAAAAAATCCATGGGTCTAATCAAGAGGCTACTGAGCTTTTTGAGAAGAATTAGGAAAATGGGGAACTTACCCTTTTTGGTAGGAAAGTCGAGCTTGATGAAAACCTTATAGCTAAAGTTACTGGAATGTCCATTGATGGACACAATTTTTTTAGGGACAGGGTTTTCTCTGATGAAGTGGTCATCAGATTTTTGAAGAAAGAGAAGGAAAGAATGAAACTAGTGAAAATTTCTAACAGCTACTTTGAAGTTGATACCATAAAAGCACTCTGGAGAAAAGTTTTGCGTGTTATCATGGAGTACATTACTGTGGATGGTTGCTTCACCAGGCTCTACGACTATCACTTTACCCTACTTAACCATTCCACTACAAGGTCAGGGCTTCTATTCCCTACTATCTTCTCTGTTCTTTGGGAAAAAGTTTGGATGATCACAAGAAAAACCCAAAAAGATATCCTATTTTGCATACTAGCTTGATTAGGTTAATTGTTGAACATTATCAAAATATGCCTTCCCCTGCTAATTTGGATGCCCCTCCTGATTCTAAGGAGGATGATACCAAACCTAGCTGCTCGAGGAATCTTCCCAATATGAGCCCAGTTAGGATGGTCCTTAGCCTGTCCTCTTTCCAAATCGGTAACAAATGCCTTAACCCCCATTCTATGAAAGCTTGCACTACACCTAAGCTGGGAAGTTCTACCCTTAAAACCAGAAGTGTTGGCCAGAATCTACCGATTAAAAACCTTGTGTCATACTTTGAAGACTCTCCTGATTCTGAGGATTCTAGTGCTAACAATACTTCATCCTTTGTTGCCCCATTGTTGGAAAGAGATGCTAGAATTGGTTCCCCTATAACCTTCGACCCTGCTAAAACTTGCTTCAACCTTGAAAGGGAACCCACTATGGATGTCTTAGGTTTAGCTAGGAATAATGCTGCTAACCATTTTAGATTTTTGAAATGGATCTTTCATGAAATCAATGAGCTAAAAATAAAAAACTAGGCCCTTCAAAATAAACTAGAAGAAATGGGAGCCAAGGTTATGACACTTGGAAAGAAATAGGCTGAGGGAAAAGATCATGGTGCTAGTAAAGAAACCCAAAATCAAGCGAGCATGGACAAAAGGATTGAAATTGAGTTGGATAAAGTGAAAAATACTATTAAAATTATAGCTGAGCAGAACAACAAGATGGCAAGACATAATGCCATCATCATCAATGCCATGACTAAAAAATTGGACAAAGCTTAACAGGGGTTTTTGGTGGTTGATCCGGAAGAGGTCAATGATAAAAACTAGGATGAGGATGTTGGTATTTCAAAGAGCACCAGAGCTAATTTGAAGATGAAGGCTCCTCCTACACTGCAAATGATTCAAACCTTCAAGAAGGGTGTTCAGGACATGCAAAACCTAGAGGTTGAGACCGAGTTTGTTATGAAGACTCTAGGCTAGTTGCGTGGTTGGTATTTTTGTTGGCTTTTCGGCTGGTTTTTTATTTAACCCTCCTGGTCTTTTGCGGGTGGCTGCTGCTTTTTTTGGTTTTTTCCTTTTGTGCAGCCTATTTTTTCTGTTGGACTTTTTAGTCCTTTCTCTTTTGTTGTAAACTTGGTGGTTTTGGGTCCCTGTAAAACCTGTTTTTCCCTTTATCAAAAAAAAAAAGTTAAAAAAAAGAAGTAAAATTACAATAAAATTTTTATTAAAAATTATTAGAATTTTTCTTAATAATATAGATTAATCATCATGTATTTTTCTTCATTAAATAGAAAATGTATAAAGATCTTTAGAAAACATTCTTTCCAATTTTTTGCAATCTTTTTGTCTTATAATTCTTGTTATATTTTATTAAAAAAATAATATTGTAATAGTGAAATTTACATATTCAAACCAATTTTTTATATAATTCTAGATCTATTTTGATGGAATGACTTAATATAATATGCATCCAATGGAATGAGTTAATATAATTATACATCCACATATTACTCTTGTGTTAAGTATGGTTCATTCTATAATATTTATCTAATTTCATTATATATCTGTTTAGAATTACTTCCATATATTTCGACTTTACCCCATCCCTTGTTGCACTCATTCTCATATATTTAAATCATTATTAGTCATTTATTGCATCCATGCTCTCATAAATATTCAAAAATTTGATCCAATCCACCTTGATATCTTCACCTTCCTATCCTAAGTCAATCTCAAGGCTACATAGTTTGCTTCTAAGAGGTTCAACCGACTCCAAAATGTCAAATTTTTTAATCCAAATTCTTGACCCTTGTCCTTTCCCACAAGTCATATTAAGTCAAATTGGTACACATTTGTATGACATATTATTATGTCTTGGTATTTAAAGACATTCAATGTGCAATTAATCATATATTTGAACAAAGAGAAATCCTTAAAGTGTACACTTCAATTTCTATGCTTGGGAATGCTATATTTGAAAAAATTCCAAATGTTGAGAATTGACCTAAGAGAACTTGACCTTAACAATGTGACAAGTGTTCCAAAGATATTTCTAAATATTATAGTCCATATACTTTTACATTGAATCAAGTTGCAAAAGTCTACATTGTATTAAAATAATTTAATTACGCCGAGAGGTGTATTACAATGGCATCCACCAAAAAGAAAAATTCAATGTAGGGAAAAACTCTTTAGCTTGAATTTGATGTTCAAATGACATGCAGATGGCATAACTACATTCATTGTATGTAGACACTTTTTCAAGCAAATTTAAAATAGATTTAAAAAATAATCGATTTGATATCTTTGTTTTATATTCATACAAGACAATGTGACAACCCCTCCACCAAGTGTTGTAAAAATCTGAAGGATGTTCCATTCCCTCTTCCAGAACCCCCATTTCAGCACAGGCATCAGGGACTTGGGCAAACAGTATGAAAATTGGCTTTACACCTGTTAATTGCATTTGCTTGAAAGCTTCTAAGCCTTTTCAACAAATCCGCATTGTGCATATTCTTCAATCTTGGCGTTCCATGAGACCACATTTATTTTGGGGATCATGTCAAACAATGTGTGCCTTGCCTTTGCGTCCACTTTATGCATACATGTCTGTCAAAGCAGTTGCTCAACGCCATCATGTAAGAGGCTCTCCAGTTCCTCAATGGCTATTGGGGATATTGAGAAATAGAGAGTAGAGAAAACACAATCACTATTACAACCAAAATTTATTTACTTAACATTTGCTGCAACACATTTCTATTACTTACAAAAAGCTTTACATCGATCCTCTTTTATAGAGGTGTACAGAAGTTTCCAGATTATGGAAGAGTTTAGAGCTCACAAGAAAGGTCTGGAACAATCTCAACATGTGCATTTAATGCATTCACCTATTGCTATGGGTTAGGGGCTAGAAATTTCTAGAACTGTGTAGGTTGTAGAAATCATTGGAAGATTTGTTAGGTGGGAGAAATTAATTTTCCAACACTCCCCCTTAATTTTGACCACACTTAATTTTATCATTTTTGTCTTTCAAATCTGTAAAATCACTATGATAAAAAGGATGGGTCCCAGCCTAAAGCCTTGTTAGGTACCCATTTACAATCACTTTTTCAGTGATGACCATCAAACATTCAAATTCCTTGTTTGCAAATTCCTTGCCTGCTCATTGATCTTCTGATCTGCAATCCAATTTCTTCCTTTTTAGGAAGTAGGCTACTACACTTAGCTGCACAATAATTTTAGTTTCATTTTGTTCTCAATCATGAACTTGATCTTAGCTTCATGTACCTTCAACTTTAGCTAATCTTCAAATCACTTAAAATTTAGATGTAGCTTTTCTTGATTTCTATTATCTTTGACATATGAACACTTGTATCTGAACAACCTTTTGAACATACCAGTCATCTTTTGCCAATTTGTTCCAAAATTCCAACCACAATTCATTTTCATGCACTCTTTCATATATTCATTATTCCAACTTGTATTCCAACACATTTTTTTAGAATGGTTTTTTAAACCACACACACTACAAGGGTGTAAGTCCCAACACTTATCCTTGGTATGTCCTTTCCTATGGCAATGTGTACACTCAACACTTTTCATTTCTTGAACAAATTTCTTGGACCTATAGTATCATTCTCCTTACCTGTGACATACCCGAGACCTTCATACTTTGGCCTTACTAATGGCTGAATAGGCTCTCTTGTTCCTTGCCCATGTTTTCCCAAACCTTCACCTTTGTAACCCATTATTTTCATAATTTTAAAACCAACATTGTTTTCATGACAATTATCAAGATTTGTAGACACATTATCATTTTCATTATTACATTCTTCATCATGAACCATTTGAGCCATACCACATAAACTAATTGATTTATCAACCGAACAATTCAAATCTTTTGGACAACATGAGACATCACAAACTAATGATTTTGACTTTAAACATTCATTTTCTTCTTTTAACTTTGATATTTCTTCTTTTTGAGAACAATTTTCTTCATGTAATCTCTTTATATTTTTTTGTAAATCTTCATTATTTTTCTTAACCTCATCAAACAACTTTAATTTTTCTTCTAACTCTTTATTCTTCTTACTATCTTCCCACAAAATTTCTAAAACTTCATCAACCACCTTTAACTTTTCTTCTAGTATTTTATTCTTCTCCTCAACTTGACACAAATCTTTCAAAAGTTCATTAATTTTTTCCTTTAAAAAATCATTCTCACAAATTAAATTTTCTTTTTCTTTTAACACTCTTTTACCAAGTTTTCCCATTGATTCAAACAATTTAAACTCTCCTTGATTTTGCTACACCGATTTCTCTGTTTACCTTCACTCTTCTTCAATTTCTTCTTAAGATTAACAACACTTTATCCACTACAATTTTAAAATAGAGATCAATAATCCATAACTATGAACACCCTGCAACATTATCTTTTCTATGACTTCCTTTTCTTGTATAAACAACATTATTAGAAACAACTTGTTAACCCACTTTTTCTTCTTGCTCTACTCCACTTTAAAGGAAAATACACACACAATCAATCTTTTCATTAAAAATAACAGTTACCTTTCTTTCCTCAAATCCTTGGCTGTCGTCTCTAACCCTTTTCAAAACATTGCAATCATCATGACAGTAATATTTGCAAAACAAAACAGCGGTCCACCTCTTTTCTCTGTGCCTTGTTTGACTAGCTCGCAGCTTCTTTCTCCTTCAGATTTCCTCATCTGTGGCTTCTTACACTTAGGTGACTCCAACTTTCATATTCCTTTGGCTACTGTAGATCTGACATGGTTGAGTGACTTGGCTACGACCTTCATTTAACACCAACAAAACTGCATTTTTATCTCCTTCAAGATCTTTAATCTTCGGTTCTCCCACAAATTTGTGTTCCTTTCAATCTTCAATTGCCTCTTCTACTTAAAACTTTACAAAGCAGTTTGTTGTTATATTCTTATGCACTGCGGCTAAAATCTGTCTTCAAAAACCAGCAGCAACTTCCTTCAAGATGTTCAAAACTTCAATCCACTCTCATCCTTCCCAGGCTGCAATTCCTTTTCTAAGGTGGTTGCAGGTTCAAATCAGACTTCAATGAGGATTCGTTGTCTTCAGAAAAACTATGACTGACTCTTCAATAAACAACCAGTAGCTACAGCTTTTTTTGGCAATCTTCTGCTTCAGCTGCTGTCTGTGATCTCCTGCAACCCACGATCAATCTGCTAGCCCCATCACCATCGGCTCTGATACCATATTGAGAAATAGAGAGCAGACAAAACACAAGCACTAAAACAACCACAATTTATTTACTTAACATTTGCTGCAGCACATTTCTATTACTTACAAAAAGCTTTACACCGGTCCTCTTTTATAGAGGTGTACACAAGTTTCCAGATTATGGAAGAGTTTAGAGCTCATGAGAAAGGTCTGGAACAATGTCAACATGTGCATTTAATGCATTCACCTATTGCTTATGGGTTAGAGGCTAGAAATTTCTAGAACTGCATAGGTTGTAGAAATCACTGGAAGATTTGTTAGGTGGGAGAAATTAATTTTCCAACAGGGGATTTCTTAGAGCTGGTTCTTTGGCATGGTTCAACTGCTGGGGAGAGGTGTACATTTTGGCCTTGTGTCAAAGGTATAATTGTTTATAATGATTCAATTATCTTGAAATCAATTGTGATTATCATGGATTGTGATTGTTTAATTACATGCTTAATTTCAAAAAATGAGAGGATTATTCTCAAATGCATGCATATTTCACAAAATTGTATGTGATGTGTATCCTACTTCCATAAATTTATGTTATTTTGTTGACAATTAAAGAATGCTTTTTATGGATTTGGAGTGAAGTAGCGAGGCACTGGGATATTAACTATGTGGTTCAAGTCTCAACCATGACCTTATTTGCAACATTTTCCTGGCTCTGGTCTTCTCAGTCCCCACTCTTCTCGCATGTTTGACATAGCCATGCCCATCATCCAATGCATTCCTGTTCTTTTTGGCTACAATACCCAACACCCATCTCTATTTGGAGGGTCTCATGTCATTAATCCAAGGTCTGCAACCATTTGTCCTAATACCAATCCATTGATTTATGTTACTCCACATTGCTGATGAACTACTCCCTTAATCGGGTATTGTACGGCTTATTTATTTGTCTAAACCCTTATACCCTCTATCCTCTCTCTCTCTCTCTCTCTCTCTCTCTCTCTCTCTCTCTCTCTCT
>VDFB02129915.1:0-36281 GCA_007258455.2 Sequoia sempervirens
TCGGCAAGCCTAGAGGGGTTCCAACAAGTTGCAATCCCCCCGGAGGCTCCTTCAGCATCACTTACTTCAAAACTAGAACAAGGCCAAAGCCACTTTAACACCTTCTCAAAATTTTCTTTTTTCATTTTGGTTTCTTGAATCAAAAGGACATCTGGTTTAACATCAACCACACAGGCTTTTAACAAATGTTGTTTATAGGGGCCATTTAGTCCCCTTACATTCCAAGACAGCAGACGTATCGAAACAAAAAGGAAAAGCAATATCCCAATGATACTACACATAATGGGAGAAGATCTCCCCTTACTTCTTTTTGGCTTTACTCCCAGCCAGGGAGTCAAGAGTTCTCTACTTACCAACCGCCACATCTCTTGTTGTTTCTTTGATCTTTGACTCTTTTAGTTGTGGTCTGCCCACTTTGGTGTTTCCTCCTACATCTGGTTTCTTCTTTTTCCTTGATTTTGTATTTATCCATTCCTCGTCTACCACCCCTCTTTCTATGGGGAACCAGAATCCATCGAGCTTTTCTTACTTCCTTCTCTACCCTCCTCAATCTTATCTTCTGGCGTATGAACATCCCCCAAAACCATATCAGTCGTAGGGAGCCCAGGAGATGAGGTCAATAATTTTTCCATCTGACTAACAATCTCACCATCCTTTGGAGGTTCACTTTTTTGTTCCTGAAGTTTAGAAGCACCACCCTCCATTTCATGTGATGATTGTATCTGGTTATTCATTGTTTTATTACTATTTTTTGGTTCTAGATACTTCTCTAAGGAAGGCGGAGTATTAACCCCAACAACAACCCCCTCAGAGAGAGCCATTTCAGTATTGACCAAAGGAGCACCCTCATTAAGGATCTGACCTTCTTTTTCAAACAACATTTGAGAAGGCTTCATCACATTATCAAAAAACGGTGTAATAGGATCCTTAATCATGTTCATTGGAACCACATTTTTTAAGGGAGAGCTCTCTAGGACTTCCTATTCAGGATTTTTAGGTTCAAGTGGGGCTTTTTTACAAACATCCTGTAAATGACCAAACTTATTACACCCTTGGCAGAAGACCAACGCTTTTTCATACTCCAATGGTTGAACCCATCTTCCAAATCTTGATCGTAAGGTCACAGAGGTAGGAAGAACTATGTTAACCGCAACATTCACACACATTCTAGCATAAACCAGTCTAGACTTGAGAAGGGTAACTTTATCCACCGTAACAAGAGTGCCAAATGAATCAATAATGCCTTTAAAGACTTTTTGATGCCAAAATTCCAAAGGCAAACCAAGGAGCCTAACCCAAGTAGAGGCTACTTTACCTAGGTCAGCGGAGGCATCAAATCCTAGTTTCCACTTGCATGGGGACAAAATATTCTTAAAACTTCTATCAAAAGCCCAAGGGCCTCCCGTGAGAACCCTTATCATATCCTCAGGAATTACAAAGGTGAATAAAAAAAGACCTTTAAGAACATGAAACCCTGGTTTCCCCCTGATACTGATTCTGACTGTGTTTTTAGGTTTTTCTGACGTTTTTGGTTTTTTTGCAAATTTTGAGTTTTTGATGCAATAAATGAAAGGTACGGCTTTGCTAGAAATTAATATTAAATTCAATAAAAATGCTAGATCTTCAATATGCTTAGGAAATACAATAGAGAATGAAGGCGTTTCCTTATTTATTCAAATGATCTCAATACACAATGATCTGCTAACATGCAACAATAAAATAATGATTTTCATTTGTAAAAACCTGGTAAACCAGCAAGCTGAGAAGGTACAGATTTGTACGGCTGAGCCAATAAATGCTCTTCTCCCTCTGAATGATAATCTCTGATGATGCCCAAGAAGAATGCGCCTATACTGGAGAAGATATGAAGCCAAGAAGAGAGGCATTTCTCCTTCCAAGCAAAAGACGGCTCCAGACAAGATGGTACGGCCTGGTACAGGTACGACCAGGTACAGCAGCCTTTATGATTTGTACGGCCTCCTCAAATTAATGTCTAGGTCTCTGAATATGATGCGCCCAGGTTAATAGATGCTTTCTGAATGATAAAATATACTGAAGCTCTGTGAATGAATTAACTCTGAAGATCAATGATTTCCTCTGTGTGAGAAAACCTCTGCTGGCAATAGATCAAGTGATATTTCACACTCTCTGAATTGCTTTCCGCTGGAGATGGCTTGTTCCCCAAGGAATTCGAGTTCAAACCCTAAGGTTCTGTGCTCAGATCAATTTGATCAGGTTCTCAAAATCCAATAATCACAGAATGGCTCAAAACCCAAGGCAAATCCACTATTATGCTGAAAAGTGCGATTTCCTTAATAATAGGGTTTTAAGAAAATATTCATATTTTAATCTTTCAATTTCTCCATAGTCTCAATTTGAATATTTTAATATAAATCAAATGTCAATTTGGCCCCTTCAATGATGGCACCCTCAATGAAATCACTTAAGTTATAAATTAATATTATAACTTTATATTATAATCATTAAATAATTAATATTTAATTAATGCAATTAAATATTAATATCTTCCCTCGATACTCATCAGATGGTGTCCGATGCGATCTTTACGTGAACTGAAGTGATTCGAATCGCGCCGCAGCCATCTTGCTAAAATAGCGAGGGGTCCCCTGCTTGCTGCCGAGGGCGCTAAAAATAGCAGTGCAAAAGTCTCGATTGAGCCAAAGCGAAGACCCCTCTTGATCAATCTACGCTTCTTTGAAGTGAGCCAAGCTCAGTGACCTTCTATCCAGTCCTATCGACCTCACAGTGGAGTGTGATAGGCCAATCATACTCAGAGATGTCGAGAAGGGGACATGACATAGGCATTAGCATGGAAACACTGTCTTTGAGATTCCAAGTGTCAGAGGCCCACTTACATTCCTGGTCAATAGAAGGACAGCCAGCAAAGAACTTTCCAACCAAGGACAACTTTAGACCTTCCAAAGCATCATTCAAGATTACATCTGGGACATCCACTTCATTCCCTTCCACGGTGCAGAAAGCAGACAAAGAATCCTGAGGCGCCTTTGTCAAAGCCTTTCCACCAACAAGCTTTTCAACATAGGAAACAATTTTCTCACTAGCAACCAAAGTGTCCTTACCCCCAGGAGAAGAGGCTGACCCGTTCGAATCCCCAAGACAAGGAACATGTGAAGCACTAGGCGTACTTTTAGTCCCCCTAGAAGGCGAAGGGAAGGAAGCGACATTCTGGGAAGGAGCAGAGTTCACAGGTGGGGGAGCCTTGATGGGGCCCCCTCCGGGCAGATTCATTAGGAAACGCAGAAGCTCGGAAATTTGAAAAAAGGAGCACGTGCAAAGAGCTCAGTTTATAGAAGAGAAATGTTACACAGAGAAAAGCTGAGACATTTTTGTTATGGAGCATTGTGTCTTATCTTTATAATTTGGTCACTTTCTTTTCTTGCAATTTGGCATTAATTTATTTCTAGCATATTGTTATATTATGGTAGTGTTATTTCTTGCCCTATATCTTGCTAATGTAATCAGTAAGGGTTTGTACCCAATTACTTGTAATTTATTCCTTATTTTGTTAATACTCTTCATTTACTTTTGTCATGCAAATTGACCATCTTTACCTTGTTTATGTTAGGAAAAATTTAAATATACAACATAGAGGGTTAAGAGAAGTTGTCTTAAGACTTTCTCAACTATTATAGGGGAACCCATATTTTCTCATTTGTCACATATTTAGAAAGATCATAGCACATATGTAATTACTTACGAAAATAAAAAGGTATTTGCATCAAGTGTTCAGCCAATATTAATGCAGTTAGTAGGGAAACGGTTATTATAAGGGGCAAGATGGGCTCATTATCTGATGCATCTTTTCAAATTATTCAGTTATGTTACTATTCGCAAGTGAAAGTATAATGTGGATTGCCGATTGTAATTGGGGAAAGCTAATATAAGATATTTGCCATTGTTGGCTGTTGCAATTGTAGATCATCATGTATCTCTCTTATGTTGTATTAATTTTCTATTACATTGTACTAAGCAGATGCTTAGTGTTTGTGTTTGTTAAAAGACAGCTAGAATACCCATAAAGAGGGTAGCTTAGGTTATTATTAATTACTACTTGCTAAAATTTTGTGTGGTGTGATGATCAAACCCTTAGTCCACATTTTCTTCTTTTCCTACCATTTCCTTGCCTCTTGTTTCTTTCATTGCCACTCTAGAGAACCATGTGTTGTACCATGTCCACAAGTTGAAATATTGCCTTTTTAAAGTCCCCACACATCCACTTACTTTTCTTATCTCTCATGGAACTAATGACGATTCCTCTATTGCATCCTTTGCTGATCCCATCAGAATAATTTTCATAGCTATGACATCTAATTTAAATACTATAGTTCTATCTTACACAAATCAACAATATGGATGATGCTTGGACGGTGCTGGTTTTTCAAGGCCTTTTTAAAGATCAATCACTCAATTGCTTGACAATGATCAATGATGTGTCAACCAATGACACGCAAATGGCTTTAAAGCAAGGTTCCATAGAATGTGTCCGCAAACCTATATTTCGCGTCTTGTCCCCATTGCATTTCTAAGATGACAAAGCAGCAAGGACGTCCCCTTGTACCCAATTTTTCCCAAAACTTGGATACATCCTCAAAACAACATAGGATGTTAGGAAACATTTGTGATGCATTGGCTGTCCCAGGGATAGCCAAGGACATCTGAGACATCTCTCGACCATCTTAGAGATGTCCAAGCATCCCAGATGGAAAAAGGGGAATTTTGTTTGTTTTAAAAAAATTCTTGAATTTATAAAAAAAGTTTCAAAATGAGAAGCGAGCTCCCACAAGCCCTCCCACACCCTTATCCAACCCTAAATTCCTGAAAAGTAAACATAAAACATAAGCATTTCTATTCTTTTGTGACTGTTGCCAATTGAGAATTTTTTAAATTTTTCATTCTAAGTTCTCAGGTCAGCAGCTTGAAGACATGCACATTTTCTAATTTCAACAACAATGTTTAAGAAGAAGATGGGACTATAATTTGCAAAATATTCTAGCCAATAAGGTAGGCTTTACACTGCTATAGTCATACTCATCATTCCTGTGCATTATATAAAAACTGCAATTCAACCCTCTTATGCAGCCCCTAGAGAATATAGATTGTGTACCTCCCTTGTTGACAAACAATATTCTAAGATGAACATATTTATGGAAGAGAAAAAAAAACATGGATTAAGAAATCTTCCATTGTCATGGATGGGTGGACTAATATTTGACATTGGCTACTCATTTATATTATTGTTACATGTCCTATTGGTTCATACTTTCAAAGAGTTGATGGCTCTAGAAACATAGAGATGTTGATTACTAGTTTGCCTTTTTGAAGGAGGCCATAGAAGAGGGTGGGGCTTCTAATGTTGTGCAAATTGTTACAGATTTAGCTCTTGTTTATAACATAGCTGGTTTGATGGTTGAGAGTTCTTACAAACAAATTTTTTGGAGTTTATGTTGTGTACACGCTTTGAACAATGCATTGAAATACATTAGAAAAATAGATTAGGTGAAGACAACGGTTGGCAAAGATAAAAACATTCAAATGTTTGTATGTAACCACCAAACATCACCTGCAATATTCCAATCTTTTTCAAAGAAAGAAAAAGAATTCCTCAAACTAGTTGAGATTAAATATGCTAGCTATTTTATTTTGTTGGAAGTGCAGAATGCTATATGATTCATGGTGGTTTGTGAGGAGTTGAAGAAGTGGGTTGAATCGAGGATAAAAGAAGAGAAGAAGGTGACATAAAGGGTGCTTGCTGATGGCTTAGTGGTCCACTATCAAGTAAGAATTTTTTATGTAATATGTTTTTACTTTGTTTTTATTTTTTATTTTTTATTTGAAAATTAATATTGTTCATGTTTTTCAATTTTTTTAATAATATATTTGCTCTACCAAGTCACCTGCTATGGGGGTAATCAAGTATGTGGATACAGACTTTCCTAGCCTTGGAGAGATTTATGAAATATTTGATAGCATACTTGATAAAATGAGGCAATTAATTAGTGAAAAGGATCTTGGATTACAATTCTATGATGAGCATATCAAGCCTATTGTTACAAAGAGGTGGGGCATAATGAACACCCCTTTTCATATGGTTTCCTATACATCCAAAGTTGTATGCAGCTAGACCTAGTTGAGCTCCTCCTAAGGACAAGGAGATAATGGAGGTTTATGAAGGCCCTTCATAAGATGCATAACACTAATGATGCAACCATATATTGGGAGTAGTAGTTCGATACTCAAATCTTCAAGGTCCTACATTTAGCAAACCAAAGGCTAGGACGGATAGGGTTACTATTGCACAAAAAACCCTATTGGATGGTGGAAATGGCATGGGGAGGACACACCAGAGCTGAGACAACTTGACATTCACCCACTCTCATGAGTAACTAGTTCCTCTACTAGAAGGAGGAAATGGTCCACCTATGGCTTCATCCACTCGATTAAGAGGAACATGCTTACCTCTAGACAAGTAGAGAAGCTAGTTGCAATTCATAGGGCTTCAAGACTTTAGGATCAGTAGATTCCTGAGTATTGGTAGACTCTAACCACATGTTGGGATGTTGATCCTAAAGATGTTTGATGAATTGATGAAGAGGTGCAGCTGAGATTGGTCAGGCTTCTATTGGATGAGTCACAACTTCAACCATAGAGTGACCCAAATCTAAAGAGCTCTTTTGATATTGATAGCTCAAATGAGGCATAGTTGTACTTAGTAGTAGAATTATATGTTTTATGTTATTGTTTATCAAAAATTTTGAGTTTGAAGTTTGAATAATGAAATTAGAAAATTGTCTTAATTTTTTATTGTTGCTATATTGCTCTCACAATCAATGATATAAAACTTAGCTATGAATATGAGCCATGACAGATTTATTGCTGCTCTACTGTTGTCACTGTCTTTAATTTTTCAATATTTTATTTATTGTTGTCACTGTCTTAATGATATATAGTTATACTACTATCTTTGTTCTCATGATATATTTAATGTTGATAACTTTTGTTGTTGCCATACGGTTGTCACTCTCTTAATTTTGATGCCATGAAATTGAGAAAACAAATATTGGATGTCATGTATAGTTAAACTTCTAGAAATTTGAGTATCCCTCTATATATGCTTGTGTCGACCATCCCCATCAAATGGTCCCTAGACTGCCATTCATGAAACATATTCATTGTTGTCCTTGTCCCCAAAATGCTGAGGAACTAACCTTAAAGTCTTAGTAGGTCAACTAAAATGTGAATGCTTTCCTTTCAAAAGCTCAAGGCCTTGCTACTCAATCCCTCCAAAACTACTAAACTTCAACCATGTTCTTAGTAGTGAAGTCATAGAAAAACACTAACAACGATTGTAATTTCTTTTTGGTGTTAGTATTTAGGGTGGTCAGGTTCACACGACTATACAACCTACCCATCAACACTTTAAACATAATGTTGGCAAGGCTTGCACCAATGCAATCTATACATACATCCCAATTGAATACTTTGAGCAGCCCAAATTTCAAGCCATGGCCATCATCGAATATCATTGTTTCTACAAACACCACAAGCTCACCATTGAGTTCACAATGTATATTTATGAGATGTATTTCACATAAAAGAAATTTAAGTGGCCATGGCTCCTCATTTATGAGTTGCACACATCTACCATTAATGCAGGAGTTTGGAGGAAATTCACAATGAAATACATCTTGACACGGATACTGAAGTCCTTACTTACTCAGAGTGACCTTATGCAAGCACTTGCTTCAAGTTTCAACCTCAATCAGCCCATAGCTAAAGTCTTGAAGCTCAAGCCATTTCAGCATCAAGGGTGTTGTTGCACTCTAGTTGTTAGAGGAACCATGGGTAGTATCACTAGTTACATTTATTCTCACCAATCATGGGCACCATTATTTCTGGCATGATTGATTTTTTATAGTCTTGAACAATAATGTTGGCCCTATCTAGAAGCTGCTACATAAACCTCATGGTTTCCAAGGTTCGTTGTAAGTTCATGCATTAGATTGGATAAACCAAACATATTGGCATGAATGTAGAAAATTAGGACAATCAATTCAAGCCCAAAATCAACATTTAGGGACATGTCTAAAATATTGGATAAACCAACCATATTGGCCTCATTGTAGAAAATTAGGACAATCAATTCAAGCCCAAAATCATCAATTAGGAACATGTCTAAAATAATAGATAAACCAACCACATTGGCCTCAATGTAGAAAATTAGGCCAATCAATTCAAACCAAAAATCATCATTTAGGGACATGTCTAAAATATTGGATAAACCAACCATATTGGCCTCAATGTAGAAAATTAGGACAATCAATTCAAGCCCAAAATCATCATTTATGGACATGTCTAAAATATTTGATAAACCAAACCATATTGGCCTCAATGTAAAAAAACGGAGAAATCAATTCAAAACCATTATCATAATTCAACATGTTTAAAATATTGAGTATCTTTGCCATGTCATAGCTCCACAACCTCCTCTGTCCAAGATCTCATATGAAACTAAGTGGGATCCCTTTAGTATGCTCAAGATCCATGTCGTGACTAGTGAATTGTACCCCATGTATATCAGTCTACAAATGCAAAAGGACACTTGTGGTACCTACCAAATTCAGCAAGCAAGAAAGTAGCACCGATCTCACCTTCCATGTGCATTTCACAAATGCAAGATTTGTTTTATGTTAGCTAGATATTGGCTCTCTCTAAAGGTCTCAACAATTTAAAACAAAAGTTGCAAAACATTACAGTGCAGCTTGCAACATTGCAAAATCTTCAAGATGCCTTTCAATAGACAAAATCATGGATATTAGCAAATCAAGCAATCTTTCCTACTTTACCACTATTGTGTAAAATTCCTTGCTAGGATTGAGCAATAATTTTCAAACTTATTTTGACATATTTTATTTGTCAAATTAGATTGCACAAACTATTTTGAGCATTACAAATTAACTGAACATTGCAATGGCTAAATTGAATACTAACAAACCCAACTCCACTAAACTGATTTCATCATGACATTTGTTGGCGTTTCAATTCGCACCTCTGGTATGCGAATTATAAATGGACAGCTATGCACAGATTAACTTCTCTTCGAATTAGGAGGGGAAGCTCCCTCTTTGCTGATGTTGCTTAAAAAAAGTAAAATGAAACTAATTTGCCTATCTTTTTGTTCAGCTAAGAGCACAAGGTTATAAAACTCAAGCATCGTAGCTAAGATTTTCTCTTTTAGAAGTTCAACTATGACTAAGCCTACTCTAATGACGTTTCCAACTACTCGAGTAAACACAGAGCTCGAGAGTTAGAAATGGACAAGGAATGACATAAATACTTAAATAAACTTTCTTCCAACGCACATCTACTGTACTTTCAATGCAAGCTAAAATAAAGATCATATAAGCAAAACATATAAAACGGAAATCTGAGACATTATATCAGGGTAACAAAGTAGGCACAAGACTTTATTTTCTCAAATCTCAAGAACAAAAGATTACACTTTTGGGACAGCAGGATTGTAGCAAAATAGGCATAGAGCTTAGCGATCAACCAAAATACATTGACACAAGTAACACAAGAACTGAACAATAACTTGCAACTAAAAGAGGCATACAAGCTTGCTCTTACACTAAGTGAACTAGAACTAAACAACAACTTGCAGGCAAAGTAGGCTCAACAATTTGCTATCACAATAACCGTTAAAGAAAAATGGGCAAGGCTGCCCTTATTTATACACAAGTAGAGGAGTAGAGAACCCTAAAATCTCCTTCCTTTTACAACTAAGGCTTGCCAACATGCAAGCTTTATTTCTAAAACTAAAACAAGATAAGCATCTAACAACGTATGAAAGCATAAAACAGGGAAAGTGCCAACTATTACAACTTGTTTTCTTTTCTCTTTCACAAAGAATGGATAAGGATGAGACAAGAATAGAAAGAAAGCTTGGAGAAAGCTTCAAGTTCATTGTTGCTTTAAATCTCAACCATATCCGCCAAAAAGCTAGAAACTGCCTCTCTATCTAGAGAGTTGATACTATCTAAAGCCATATCTCGTTTTTCTAGGATTCCTTCACCTTTTGCAATTGAACTTAGGAAATCTTTGACATCTCTTTATCAAATCTTGCTAATCTTAGCGGCTCTACAACTAGAGTGATGACCTTTATAAATATATCATCTTGCTTCAACATATCCTTTTTTTACCCTATATGTGACCATCTTTTGACAGTCCTCTGTTTCTTCTATAGCGTTTATACTTCTGACACTTCTCCCAGTTTTTCAATGGAAGAATATTGTTCAACTCTTTTCCAATACTTGTCCTTTTGCTCATACCACATCTTTTCATGTTCTTTGACTGAGATGATGATGTTTCCTGTCCATGGTGGTTTTGAAAAGTACTTCTCAACAACGTTCAGCCTAAGGCTACAAGCAACCCATTCATTTGTTGTTTGCTACTGAATTCCATGGGAGAGTACTCCATACTGAAAAGCTTGAAGATTCTGTAAACTCGACTATGCTCAGACAAGTTCTGCACAAAAGCTAAAAATAGCTTGCTGATTTTTCTTCTACAAATGGGCAGATTTTTCAAAAATAATCTGAGATAATGGGTTTTGTGTAGAATCTTGTTGCAAAGAGACCCAGATCGTTTGATTTTTAAAAATGTTGATGGCTGTTTGAAAAAGCAGAAACCTTAATTTTTGAAAAAAAAAAAAGGCTAAGAGTTGGGTTTTGTGTAGAATCACGTTTTGTATGAACCCAATTGATCAGTTTTTGAAAATACTGAAGATTTCTTGGACATGCGTGAAAAAAACAATTTCTTGAAAGTTGAAAAAATTCTCAAAGTTGTAGAGAATCATGAACCAAGCTGACCTAGATTGCTGAAAATTGAAAAAGATGACCCCCTTCTTCTGAAAATTGATGCCTTGGAAAAATAAAGCATGAAAAAGTGAGCCTCTGTGTGAGCTGATCTGGAAAATGTGAAGAACTCTAAAAAATCACCAAGTTTTAGCCTTCAAATCTTGAATAAAAAATTCTTTATCTCCTCCTTTGGACGCCACCTACAAAAATCTATGAATAATGAATGCTAAGGCCTTCTTAAATAAGTTTTTAGGTTGAAAACTTGTTTTATTCTCCAACTTTAAAACTTCTTGAAGCCAATCCTGAGTAGGTGCATCAAATTTGGACACTTTTTGATGTTGAAAGATAACACTTGGAAAAATTGACTAAGGCATGAAACTCTGGGCACCTTTGGCTAGCAGACTTAGCCAATTTTCATGAAACTCCAACTTTTGCCTGAGTTTTGACCCCAGTTTGATCTTGATTTCCATATGTCAAATTGATCCCGTGAACTGGCTAATGATCTTGTTGCGGAGCTTGATTGAATCTAACAAGATTGTTCTAGAGGCTACTTTGGATAAAAATATCATCTTGACCTTCAAAATGTTGGGCGTCCCTAGCTACCTGGGGCGCCCAAGCTTACCAGTGTTAGCCATTTTTTGACATTCTTCAATTTCTTCATGTTTTTTGATCTTTTGATGAATTCATGTTTCTGGATGATAAGGAGGTCCGATGAACCGATGGCTAGACTCATCGGATAGCTCAGAGAATTCTGAGGAAGGTCTTCTAGGAGCTATATCTCATGAAAAGCTGATTTGGGGCTTCAAAAGCTTGGGCGCCCCTGGCTTGCTGGGGCGCCCATCTCTTCCAGAGATAGTTTCTTTTCCTGTTTTTATCTTCTGCTTTTGACTTTTTTAATTTTGCACAAGTTTACCCCTCTGTTCAGTCTATGATCTCTGGTGATTGACAACTCTGATCGGTTTGTCGATAATTCTATTGGAGAGATCAAATCTGAGGATAATCTACTGGAGGTGTCAAACCCTAATTCAATCATTTAGGCACTCAAAAGCTTGGGTGCCCTTGGCTACCTAGGGCACCCATGATCACCAGAGTTAGATATTTTTCTTGATTTTCAACCTTCAGATTTTGATCTTCCATTCTCTGTTTGATTTGCAATTGTTGGTGACAGACGAATCTGACAATCAGGCTGAGATATACACTAGATAGCTAGTAGAATTCTGAAGAAAATGAATACATTTGCAAACCCTAATCACTGAATCAGGTGGCTCAAAATCCTAGGCACCCCTGGCTACCTGGGGTGTCTAGAATTCCCATGCTTAGTTTATTTATTGATATTTTCATGGTTTGCAATTTGCCACTTCGTCAAGACTCCTATCAATCTAAGATTTTGGCTGACTAGTTGATCTGATGAACCTATTGCTGAATTCGTTGCGGAACTGGGAGGATTCTGAACAAGATGTCCTGGAGGCACAAAACCCTAACTCTAACATTTCATTCCTTGAAAAGATGGGCGCCCCTGGCTACCTAGGGTGCCTAAGCTTGCCAGAGATAGTTTTTATTTCACAATTTTCAACTTTCCTTCGTTCTGCTTCGTGCTCCGCAACCAAAGATTGAAAAATGACTAAGGAACAGAATCCTAGGCGCCTAGACTGGGCAAGGGCACCTGAATTCTCCACACTTAGTCAAAATTTTGCAATTTTCATGAATTCACAGCATCTCACCTTCATTCTTAGTTTTGCGTGCAAGTTCATCATTTCTCATCTTTTGTGCAGTGTTTGCGACTTTGAATCTGACACCTGGCAGTTGAGCAACCTCCATTAATGGCCTTGGAGCTCCTGAAAAAGCTTCTAAAAAAGCAAAATAGAACCACTAGGGAAAAACTGATCTTTTGACGATTTTGATTGGACGAGCCTAATGAGGAAGTATTTTAAGCCAATCAAAATCAGTTTGAACCTTGGAAGTCAAACTTTCTATTTTTAGAAATTTTCTACCTTTAGAAAATTTTGTCAGCATCTGTTTGAGAAAAACCCAACAAAAAGTTCTATTTTAAGAAAGTTTCTAAAAATAGAAATTTATCTAAAATTTAGGGCCGAAAAATTGAGATCTAGGTTTTGTAGACTTCGTCACTCTGAGTAGACCTAGATCGTCAAATTTTGAAAATTTTGAGTTTTTGACCTTCATGCAAGACATGCAAATTCCCAATTTTGATCTTTTTGACAATTTTAACAAGACTTTTGACCATTTCTTCAAAATGCCTAAGTGTAGCAAATTTTTTAATTTGGGGTACAACAACATTAACTTCAGCATTACAATGTAAATATGACCATTCTTACATCATTGCCTTGATACAATGACACTTCAGACTACACGTAGGTTATGATCAGATTGCAATATGACATAGATTTTCTATTGATAAGACTCAGTCCTCTTTCACAAACGATCTGAGCAATGACCAAGACTGATATATGGCATAATGGCATCCAAAGTCACACACAACAATGACCGAAACATTATTAATGAAATTCAAACCTGAATATAAGATATACAACAATTAAAACATGAAAACCTCCAACCTAAAGCTCACGCCAAGTCTGTAGGTGATGACAACAATCTTTAGAGGTTTTGTTGATGCCCACGGCTAGCTGCTGGAGCCTTCTATGACCTCACAACAGAAACACACTTGAACATATCTCTCACGGAATGCAAGAACAAGGCTACAAGTATGGTAGAAAGTTGCACCCAAGTCTGCAGTTCACATGCCAGCCCTAACAGGTCCAAACTCCTTGATATCAGACTCCCACGATTGCACACAAGAAAGATATATTGCTTGCAAAGGCCTACAACCACTCCCTAAGTCTCACAAGTTCTCCTTCAACCCAATGTCCTTCACAAAGGCACACAACCAGCTAACAGGTTCATATTTAATACACAGTCTTTGATTGATAGGTAGTCAAGCTCATGCCTAAACCCCAGTAGCAATGTAAATCTCAGAAATTTGCCTCCATCGATGGCACAATTGTTTGTATGACCATACAGTCATTAGCGCAAGCACAGTCGTAGCATCCTCAAAATGGTACAATTGGAGAATAAAAAATTTTGTTTTCTTTAATATTAAAAAATTTCAAAATTTAAATATATATATATTTTCATGCAGTCTATAGGTATTGCACAAGCCGCACAATCTATGGTACCCGCAAGTATCAGGTGGCCCAACGAAGGCCACATGGCATGGCCCCTACCAACCCCTTGCCAGGCCGCATCCCATAGTCCACCCTTGACGGCAATAAAAAAGCACCACCACAAAACTTTATTGATGACTACCCAAAATATTCCGAGCATTAAAGATGATTTCGGTCGGCGAAGAATATTCCTTTAGCATCTCTATAGATTCTATTGGCCAGAGAATATACTAAGTAGAGAAAAGAATATTCCAACAAGAGGAATATACTAGTGCAGAAGAGAATATTCCCTATTGGCATCATGCTGACATCAGTAGGTGCCTATGAATTTTGCCCTCTTCTCCATTGGAGTTTTTGATTTTGCACTCGGACTTCACAAAACCATAACTCAGTCATCTAACCTCCTTTTTCAGAGCAATAGTTTTTGATTTGGGGTAGAATTTCATGCTTTTCGTAGTTGTGCAATTGTTTTTTGATATTGGTGCTTGGTTTTTCCAGAAATTGAAATTACTCACAAGTGTTGTTGAGCCATTCTCGTTTTGGGAACTTCCAAGGCTCCATTCTCACTCCTTCGGTAACATTTTTGGATGCAATTTTTTTTTAAAGTGCATAATTTTGCATGTACTTTGCAGTGGTGTGATCATATTGATCCCATTCTATTTAAGAATAGTACTTTGAGTTTGTCACCAAATTTGGCATCAGTAATTCTAAGATCAAGTTCACTTCGTTGTTGTTGACGAGTGGCACCTGTAATTGCACTAAGAATAAAGTGTTAGATCTATTGCTTGGGGTAGGGAGGGGGACGGGAGGGAGGTGAGGGGGAGAGTATTTTTGATTGAGTAATTTCATGGGGTAGTCTTATGCTTTTGTTGAATTAAGTTTCTCGATTGGTCTATTGAGTGATTAAATTTGAGGAGTTTATCATGGGTATAAAAAGGCATCCTGTTGTAATCAGGTTGAATAGATGGAATCATAGTTGCAAGACTCACGAAAAACCCGACAAGTAAAAGAAAACTCATGAGTTTTTTTTCAAACCGAGTTTTCAATGCACTTATACGCCAAAAACTCGCGCCGAGTTTTTTGAAAAAAATCATAGTACTTTTGGCGAGTTCTTCCAAAAATTACGGCGAGTTTTTTGAAAAAACCCGCTCAATCAAGAAAACGCCCATGCGCTTGAACAAAAAGGCATTTTGAGTTATTTTTTTCAGTCATTTGCATGCTCTGCTTCAGAAAAAACACTAAAATGATGTGTTCTATGAAGGTTTGTGTGGCTTTGACGGTCTTAATTTGGGTTTTATTTTAATGCAAAATGATGTACACCATGAAGGTTTGTGTGGTTTTGGAGGTCATAATTTGGGCTTGGTGGCGGGGGTTCCACCCCTGGACCCCACCTGTATCGCGACAAGGAGCACGCCCAAGGCGCTGCCCCTCAACCTCGCTGGGGGCGCTACCCCCAGACCCCACTTGGGGCGCTGCCCCCAAACCCCCGCAAAGTGCTGCCCCCACGGCTGGGCACTCTCATGAGGCGTACACTTGACCCCATTGGGGGCATTGCCCTCAAACTGTCATGTCCCAAAATTGTAACACATGAAAATGCAAATCAATAAATAAATCATAATCACAAAACACATTTTAGTGTGAAATATAAATAACTAGATAAATAAATATCAAAAATGTAATGGCAATCTAAATATTATTATCAAGAATATTATAATTATAATACATTTATTATAATAAACGAGACAATTAATATTAGTACATTATAAATATCATAATAATAGAGATTTCACAAGAAAAAATATTACAAAATAATATTAATAAAATATTATTATAATTATAGTCATAAATATTATAATACATATAAAACCACTAGTTTAAGAATAAATATTAAGAAATAATATTTATATATTGAAGATGTAATGCTGCGATTATTAGTGAAAAAAAAAAGGATTAATTATAAAAACAGCAGTTTGAAAAAATAAAATAAATAAATAAATAAAAGTGGTTTAAAAATAATAATGAAGGTTTAAATAAATGTTTGTGTCTTTTCATAAGGACATCACTCTTGAAAAGATGTATCCTTTAGCATAGATATAAAAAGACATTGAATGTAAGAATCAGAAATAAGGAAAGGAATCAATTAGAAATCTGCATAAAGCAGCAGATTGGAAATGAAATAAACTATGGGAGATTTATTTGATTAAGTGTTATCGTCAAGAATATATTTGGGGAAGTAAGTTTTATATATATATATAGTAAGTGATTATTGGAAGATTAAAATTAATTAGAAATAATTATATATTTATACACGATCATTGCAATAATGATGCTTGCAGCAATTATTGAGCCTTATAAGTAATTATGATCATAATATAAAAATGGATAGATTAATATTTATGATCAATCAAATGTAAGATTGAAGGAAGGCGACTAAGGAATTAAGAATCATGGGAAGACACAACAGTTAGGTGATGTATTCACTTAGCAATAATATTTAGCATATTTTGAATATAAGAACTAGATATTGTTAATTTGATTATTGATATAATGCCATCCTTTAATCTTATCATAATGAGAATTATCATAGAAAATGATGAACTTAAAGAACCATTGGTAAATGAAAATATATTTGATTATAGGCATGAAATAAATCTTGGATGAATGCAAATATATCTGATTGTTTAAAGATTGTCTACTATGTGCTTGTAAACCTATTAGGATCGACGAAACATGGGTAAAGTTGGATTGCCTAAAAACCCCACTTTCAGCCCCTTAGGCCCTAGACAAGGGATTGGGCTTTGCAGCCCCTTAGGCTCTTAACAAGGGATTGGGCTTTGCAGCCCCTTAGGCCCTTGACTAGGGATTGGGTTATAGAAAGATGGGGGTCCCACCTAGGTCTCTGCCCCTTAGGCCCAAGATACGGGATTGGGCAAGAGAAGGTGGTAGGCCTTAGGCCACTTGGACTCTATGGTTCCTCTCCCCTAATAGGACGAGTGTCTTCTGAGGTGTTGCCATGAGTGGAGTATGCAGGTACTAAGCCCTAGGCAAGAAGGATTGTGATGGACAACCTCTTGAGTTTACATGAGGGCTTCAGGGCGGATCCACCTATGGCACTCCTCTTATGTCTTCATTAATTGATTTATGTTTATGAATATATTGTGGATATCTAGATATTATTGCTAACAAATATGTGTATGTGGAAATGTTTTTAAATTGGTGAATGCAGATTTCAATCTAGGATTATTTCATTAGAGAAACACATTCCTTTTGGAAAGAAGAAACCCTAGACCTAATCAACAATCGAATTCTAGGGCAAACAAGCAAATACAAGAGCAAGGCTAGGTAAGGGACATTACAAACTCCCATTGAATTCATTTGATTTTCTAGGTACTCTCCAAGTGCCCTTGACCCGTTGGTACCCCAAACTCCCATGACTGCCCTGGGGGCACTACCCCTTGACCCCATTGGGGGCATTGCCCTCAAACTCCCATTGAATTCATTTGATTTTCTAGGTACTCTCCACTATTTACTTTCAATTTTACAAAAACAACTTGCTATTTTCAATTTGTTTCAAACTATCAGTATCAGCGCATTGAGCAATCCACATGAGGATGACATTTTGTATCTAATTTTCTTTCAAATCAATCAAATACAACTAGACTCAGCTCGTCTCTTCTATGTACTCATTTAGTGACTCATTGGATGCATCTTATCATTGAATTTTGCAAAAAAAAATGCATTTTTAATGAAGTTTACGCAGTTTTTTAAGTTGCCGAGTTTTCGCCAAGTTTTTCCAAGTCGAGTTTTTCGGGCTTGCCGAGTTTTTGCAATTGGTGAGTTTTTCAACTATGGATGGAATTATAACTCTTGGCGAGATGGAATCCTAACACATTATAAGTGGCTTAATATTTTGCCCTATCTATATGAACTAGTTCCTAAACCATCATCCAAATGGAAGAGAGTTGTGTGCGACATAAAAACTGAACATATCCCAAGAATAATTGGTTGGAGTTGTGATATTGACACACAAATGGCCACTGATGGTATTGAGATCCCTCATGACCTTATGACCAAACTTTGGGAGATGTATGGAGACTCGAATGAACCTTCATTCCCAGAGGATCTTGTTGCGTATTTTCTTGTTCCACTTGATGAGTTTCAACCAATTGATGATAAAACAGCTATAGTGTTTGCTGGCTGGGAAAGGTATGGTTGTTTTGATGACACAGAGACTTCTCCTTCTCTTCCTACAAAGACTTCTATTAAGACTCCAATTTCTATGGCTCCTAATCCAAATTTAGAGGGTTCATCTTCTTCATCTATGAGACTAAATCTTGAGGCTGAGGACTCTAGTAATCTAGCTATAATGTCCCCTTCTTCTCAGTAAATCCTCAAGAGCTTGTTTAGCCTATTTTCTCATCCCGATAGGCGAATAATTTATTAAAAGGGATGCATTTCCAGTCACGACTTTACTTTTGGAGAAATGAAGGAAATAAAATATTATTTAATGGGTTTATAAAGCTAAAGTTACTTTATGTTATAAAATAACATTATAAAATTAAGTGACTTTATAAAATGGCTTTATAAAGTGAAAGTGACTTTTTATCCCACATTGCTTAACGGAGGTGTTTCTACTGCCTAAAGAGGCTTTATAAACGAAGTTGTACTCTCATTTGGGGGATATGTTATGTGATTATAATATTGAAGTTATTTCTCCATTGTTGCTGAGATTCAGTGACTGGTTTTCCAAGGACGAAACCCCTTGGAATTTGAAGGTTGGACGAAACCCCAACTTTCCATGAGAGGTGAACTCCTCTTCAGAGTTTTCTATTGAGCTTAATGATGGAATTTTTGGTTTGAATAAGAAGTTGTGATGCAGATTGAAGGTGTCATGAACAGTAATCGTGAATAGTGTCGCAGCTACAGTAGTCGTGAACAGTGTCGCAGCTACAGTGGTCGTCAACAGTATCTCGGCTACAGTATTTGGTTTCAGTTTAGAGGTTGTTGCCCTCACCTTTGTCATAATCGACCTTCTAGAACAGCCTTTTGAGAATATAAGAGGATCAGTATTTCCAGGTGAAAACAATACCATTGTCTGGTGTAAACATGATGCAATATTTCTCTATGTTTTCCATTAAGCTGAAGATTTCATATTGAGGAAGTAGATTGAGAATGAGGTAGCAGTCATCATCATTATATTTTATGAACTGTGTGAATCAATCTTTTGGTGTATGGGCTAAAATTCCTAAATATAACAGCAAGTTGAAATCCATTAGGAAGTATGTCATGTGTTTGTCATAATGTCCACGGAGGAGCTGCTGTAATACCAACAGAATTCCATAAGGCTGAATATAAGTATTGAACTGTGATTCCCTTGCTGATAAAATTCTTCATACCAATTGTTTGATGTTATGTCTCTGCAATACATTTGATGATTTTAGAATGACTAGAACATACAATCGTTTGTCAAATTGCTTGGAAGTTTCAATGAATGTCTACTGTTCGATCAAATGTCTGAACCCAGAGATTGATAATTTGTGATGAAGTTTTCAGTTCTTTGCTGCATAAGGAAGTCTGATAAGTATTTGACATAATGCCTCTGAGGTTTCAATGTTTAATTCTGAAATAATGATCAGTTGAGTATTTAATTGATTGCACAAACAGTACTCTTGTGTTTGTATTGGAGTTAGGATCAGAATTAGTCAATTGCTAAATCTCAGTCCTAGACCCCTATTAAGTGTTTGTGGGAATGCCAATGCTATGTTTGTGAGGCTTATAATGCTAATCTTGGACAAGAACACGTAGGGGTTCTTACACTAGCATTGGCAAAATCATTTGGTGTTCACATTCAAGCATCTAATGTGGACAATTTTGGGGATGATAAGTGTAGTCAAATGGCATGCACTGAGATCTCATCTCCATCTTCTATTCCATCAAATGATGCTTGTGTTGCCACAATTTTGGCTTCTTAATGCAGCAAGACAAACATTGTCTTCCAGATATAGCTACTTGGGATGAGTACTTGACAGACATTTCAGGTTTGTTTCATAAGTCCTATCTTGCAAACTTGGAGGACGCTATTGAGGATATCCATCTCCTCTTTGATGTTACTTCATATGGAGTTGCATCTTCTTCAGATATTGTGAGGGAGCATTTTGATACTTTTGTTCCTTCTCTTTCTCATCATCTGTCATAGTTTGGAATTGGTGTGGTGACCTTTGATCAACATTTGGAGGAGTCACATTTGTCTTTGGATTGTGTTCTACAATCATCTCTACTAGATTCTTGATTGTTCTCTTCATCAATGTGGCCTAGAATGCCTGTTTGGAGTGTGTCAGCTTTAAGCATCAACATGGAAACACTTGAGCAAAATTCAAAGACATCACACATCATCTTTCTTCCCTCAACTTCCTTTTAGAAATGGGAAGACATCTTGCATACCATCTTTATTTTGTTTCTTCCTAAGGGAAGGAATGTTGTTCAACAAGATTGGATCATCTTCAAAATTCAATGTCGAGCATTTACCATCATTGCAGGAGACTCTACATTGAGGGGGGGCTGCATGGTCTCTCTTCTTCTCTCTTATGGGGGGGATTTTTCCTCGCATGGGATTTTGTCCTCATTCTTCATTGAGAGCATTTTGTTTGCATCTCTCTTTTGGAGAAGAGTTTTGTCCCACTAGGTTTTCTCCTTTTCTCCATTTGTTAAAGATTACATTTGTACATGGGTGCCTAACATGGCCTAGTAGCCAAGACCCAACTTTTCATCATTTGCATTGGTTTGTAAGTTGGGGGTGTTGGTGTGAATATGGTGTTTTAGCCAACTAGTTCACCTAATAGGTCCTATTCACATGTTAAGTTTACTTAGGTCCTAGGAATCCTTCTAGAAGCCTTAGTTGGCATTAGATCTTATCTTATGTCATTTACTTCTTATGTCCTAGGTAATTTAATGTTTGTTGTCTCAAGATTAAGACACTTGTAATGATATTGTCTAATCCTATGTCTCACATTGGCTATATAACCAAGGGGTCCTCATTTATAAATCAATCCAATTGTAATCTATCATTTGCATCCTTTGATAAAATAGCATTATTCTCTCATAGTTGATCTCTCTTGTATTTTCATAGAAGTTCCTAGATCTTGGGTGGTTACAATCTACAGCCAAATCTTGGATGATATAAAGCATTCTATACCAACTCTTACAAATAGGTATTTTTTCCCTTTGCATTTAAATTAAATTCATGCATTTTTAATGGGATTTCCCCATTGCCATGCCTACACTAGGTGGAGCATATGGCTTAGAGATAGAAAAGAATTGGGAAGGATTTTTGTTTCGAGACTTCCATTGTTAAATTTGTATTTTCAAAATTTGCAAAAAGTCCATTTTAGAGCCATTACCGTGACAAAATTTTATTAGGATCCTATCTTCCCAATTTTATGTAAAATTGGTGATCTTGGGTGAATTTGGGGAAGAAGTGCAGTTTTAGATTTTGTCTATTCCTTCCAAATCAAAATAGGAAATTTAAAGGTTGCATGCACTCCATTAATGGAGGAAGAAGGAAGTTTCTAATTTTTGGCATTTTGATCAAATATAGGAAATTGTAATTTAGGATTCAAATTGAGTGTTTTAATTTGCACATGGAATGGTTTTCAATGTAAAATGAAATTATGCATCTTTGAGAGTCATGTTGTAAAAATTGTGTATGGATTTCCATGCCACAACCAAATCATAGGTTCAAAGTGTTGAGCTTTTAGGACTAAGATCTAAGGTAGGAAAGGAGTGGCTCTCACCATTTGCCACAATACAAAGGGACCACAGGAACAAACATGTGGAGTGTTTAACCAAGTGAAAACATAATGAACACAAGGATTAATTAAATGATTAAATAAGATTTTTCCATGCTAGGACCAGAACACTTTCGAAAATTCAATCTAACAACAAGGACGCACCATAAATCTGGGTGTTGGTGAGCGTCACTTGTATACTCATTGAGGAATCTCTACTCTCAAACTTCCCATGACACCATTGAGTGACAATGTTGACACTCCTTGTCCTACACCTTGGATTCTCATCCTTCTTCCAGTGGATCTTATATTCAACCTTGATGTGATCCTATTGTAAGTATCATGTGAATGTTGCATTGGGTAGTTGTATGTTGTAGTATTGTTCCATGCATGTGTGTTTTGTGTGAGTGTTTCCATACTCCTTGTTTGGTGTGAGTGTGTTTGAAGCCCTTTGCATTTGTCTCCTAGTATAGTGGGTTATCCTAGAGAGTACCACACGGTTGAGTGGAGCTATACCATCGTTGGGGAATCAAAGATCTCCAAGTTATGAGTTTACATGTTGGGAGCTTGACCGTCTTGTCATTATGGTAAGCATTGTCTTTATTGTACTCAGTTTCATTTCAAATAAAAAAATAGTTTAAAGAGTGGAGATTATTAATCTTTTGTTTTCTTGGGATCCATATACTTTGAGAGGTTGTCATGTGGCCAAGTTGGAGACCACTACCTTACAAACATATCCCCAAGATTGTTTGCAAGCAACTCGAAGAACAAAAAAGTTATGTCTTGTCCCATGAAATAAATAATCTTGTCGTTGTCCTTTTATAGAGATTTCTTTCTCTATTCTATTCTAATCAGGATCAAGTTTCGGGTTGGAACTTGGACCTAGAATTCACAAAGGTTCTAGGGCAGCATTGAATTCCAAATTTTTTCATCTGAAAGTAAATCCACATTTACTTCGATGGGCCACAGGCATCAGAAGGGATCGGGCACTTGGAACCTTGGTTCAATGTTGGTGGGTCGTATGCACTAGAGTGAACATAGGACTCAAAATTGTGTCCTAAGTCAAGGTTAAGTCCAAGATCCACACTGTTGAATTAATTGGCAGGTTGTGGAGGTCAAGGGGGACTTGGAACTTGGGAACAAGTCCCAAGTGTGCAAGGGGATTTAATGTCTGCAAGGAATTTCATTTTTTGTAGGTCTAGTTCACAAGTTGTGAGATCGAAAGGAAACAAGGACCCAAAACTAAAGATTCCATGTCCTAACAAGAGTTCGACACTCGAGGAGGTGTTGTTGAGTTTCACATTGTCTTGTGAGTCACAGAGAGCAAAAGGTACTAGAGATTTGGGAACAAGTTCTAAGTCCCCACGCATACCCAAGGCCCACGAGGGATTATTTTGACTTTGTTGCAAGACCCAAAGATCGGGTGGAACCTAGGACTTGGAACAAGTCCCTAGTCTGAGCAGTGACCTAGGGTCTACGCAGTTAGGTTAGCCATTTTGTTCAATAGAGGGCAACTATCGAAAGGGATTTGGGACTTGAAACTAAGTTTCAAGTCCACATCAGATCTTTAAGTCTAACCCATAGTCAATTCCTCTCAAAACCCAAAATGGATGTGTTAGCCTTTTTTCTTATCCTAACTCAGTGAAACTTGGTGGATGGTTTAGTAGAGATGTGAAGAAGGTAAGCTAGTGGTTTCAAGACCCCTATCTCTCTACTATGCCTTGTTTTTCATGCCAACCTCGGTGACTTATCCTAAGGTTGAGTTAAGTCTTCTACCTATGTCATTGTAGTTGTGTTTTGGTGTGCAAGCCAAGCATGTCACCATGGGTTGCAAGTGACACCTTGGGCATGTTAATTTGTTATGTGGTGTTATACCACATTTGTTATGCAAGAAAAAATCCAGTCCATGTTTTGTCCAAATACCTTGAGCGAGAGCTTGGGGCATTACAATGATAACCTATTTTAGGTTATTTGTCTTTAATTCATTGTTATAGAAACAATTTGTTTTAAAATAGTTTTATTTCCACTTTTTCTACAAACAAGGATAGGATTGCTCTAAAGCATTACTTTTGGAAATATTTAATCAATATTCTTAAATTCCTAAAAGCTACCTTGAGAGCTTAGAAATAAGTGCTTTGAGCACATAATATGAGAAGGATAATTGAAGTCAAACTTATGCTACAAAGATTATTGTTCAGACATGGAAGTTAAGTTATTAACTTATTGTGTTTTTGTGAAGAATTTGATGAGTGAGTTATAGTAAACTTTGGTGTTGAACTTTGCATTAGCACTTGTCTTTCTTCTTGGAATTAACTTCACATTCTCCTAAGTGATTTGCTTCTCTTAAATCTTGCATTGTGTTTCCTCTTGTTAGTCAATTAGTTTCTTTGTTTAATCATTTTTTGTCGTTGATGTGGATCTGTTGTGTATGTTCCAACTAATGTGTAATGAAGACCAATGTTCATCCAAATATTCTATGATGAAGGAATCAACAAATGATACTAGAGACAATTTTGTCAATCTAGCAAGGTATAAGGATGGAATAAGGTAGCAATGAATCTGACACTACGAAATTAAATTGGTTCCAAGTGAGAATAATATTTTAATTGCCACTACAAATTTTCTTTCCACTAACTGTATAGATCAATAATCCTAGACCTACTAGCAAGGTGAAATCTCTGTCCAAGAATAAATAACAACCAGTACCCACAATAGGCATATTTAAAATAGTTTTAATATTGGTAAGTTATAATTTTGAAAGAACAACCTCAAAAGAGCTTTGCTCACAAATGTACGTAATGAATATGATACCTCATACAATCAACAATGGAAGAAAATTGTGAAGTGACTACAAGGTTGCAGCCATGATATGAATTGATGTTGCATTATAATATATAATGCAGATAATGCAGATGCAAGAAATATAAGTAGCAAGTCACAAATAAAATTTACAAGTTTGGATAACATGTTGCAACTCATGCAAATTGTAGTAATCTTGATTTTTTTCCTTTGGGAAAGAAAGTTAACACTACATTTTTTGCAAGATCATTCTTCTTTGCATTTATTTAATTAAAATAGGTTGACTCTTTTACTGTAGAGTTAACTGAAAATAGTGTTCTCTGCTCCTGAGGTTTTTAACGAAGTAATTGACATTTTACAAGTTGATTCAAAAGCAGAGATGCTGGCTCTCCTCAACTTTGTGGGCAGTAAGCCTCTCAAATGAGACATTCTTCTGTAAAGATCCCATTCTGGATGATGTAATACAAGATGCATGGTTTCAGAAAAATGAAAATGGAGACCTGCTTGAAATCAATAAAAGTCAAAACAGTCCTACATATAGATACTCCAAAATCAGGAAAAAGGAATGGTGGCATATGATGTGATGCATGAATAAACACAATGGCTTGTGAAATGATAGAGTGTCATAGATAATAAAAGAGGTGAAAAGCAGTTGAAACCAAATAATCCAGTAACTGTTTCCAACCATGTAGATACAGAAAGAAGGATCATCCATATTTGTAGTTTAAGAGCCTTACAATAGAAAGTAATGACACCAAAGAACAATCAAATGAATCTTATCAACAATGACTCTGATTCTCCCTCATCAATACTGCAAAAAACTATTGCCCATATACATGTGCTAATGTTTAAGTCTGAAGCCTATGCCAATTTTCTATGTTATAGTATCAAATTAGTAAATGCCTATTCGCCAGTGAGTGGTACACAAAGTATGTAACCACAAAACCAAAAAAGAACACCAGACATGCAAGATTCAAAATTAAAAGTCAACCTTGTAGAAATATGGAGGGGATGTAGAAATGCAAATAGTTAAGACACAACATCACAAAATTGACAGTGCAACATATCTCTAGGCACAATTTTTTTGTAAAAGATCATAAATGCTTTTTCCTATTGAGTTGCTGACTTCTGAAACCTCAGTGGTGCAATAATGTTACATTTAGCCTTGAGATTCAGGATTCATTTAAATTTGCTTTCAATCTCAAGTCCTGGAAACTAAAAAAAATCCAATGGATGTAAGATTATACTTAAGTAGATCTAATGAGAAAACAAAGTGACTCTAGAGCCAAAAATTTAGTAAGGTGGACACAATATGGTACAAACTTTGCATATGCAGCAAGAACAGTGGCATTGTTAATAGGGCATTACAGAAAACTGTAGCAACTTTATGCAATTATCATATCCAAATCTATCAGGTGCAACACATGAATCACTTGAATCAGGAAAATGCAAAGAAAACATTGATAGAAAATGATAAGAAGGAAAACAAGAAACTATGCAATGAAACCTGAAAGATTGCTTGAACCAGAACAACAACTGTAGAAGCAAAGCATGATCTTGCTCATCTTTATCTGGCTTAAAGTTCCCTCCCTGAAAAATAAATCATCATTCAAGCACTCAGAACATTTCTCTCATTATAAGGGTTATGATAGAACTCCTGTTTAGTTCCATATAAATAATCACTCCCAATACAAGAAAGCTCAAATTTATTTCATAATTACCATTACCAGGACTAAAATTTCAACAAGACAGAAGAAATAGCACATCCATCTAACAAAAATCTCCATTAAAGGGATCAAAGCAAGCACCTATTTCAGCCACTCCTAAGGATTCAGAACAATACATACATCTAGTAGTAAAAGAGTGACAACAACATGAAATATATTCTAGTAGATAGTGGTAAACATAATCTTTTCTAATTTCACAAAGAGAATCCATGATGTAATCATTTTATGATTAAGGGTTTGAGTATGCCAATGAAAGGCTTTTTCTTGAAGGAAAATGTCCTGGATGGATCCATATCATTTTTGGCAAAATTCCCAGGAAATGAAACTAAAACTTGGTATTCTAAGAATGAGATTTATTTGCTCATTTTCAATAATTGCCAAACCCCATTGTCGTGTACCAAACATAACATTCTGTGGAGAAT
Source organism: Sequoia sempervirens (assembly GCA_007258455.2). Classification (NCBI taxonomy): domain Eukaryota; kingdom Viridiplantae; phylum Streptophyta; class Pinopsida; order Cupressales; family Cupressaceae; genus Sequoia; species Sequoia sempervirens. Next base: position 26,807 of record VDFB02129915.1, read on the forward strand.
TTGGTTCATAAGCCCATTATTCATAAAGCAGGAAATATGACCATTTATAATGAGTTATTTTGTCTTAGGTTTATAGTTATTAATATAGTCACATACTTATATTGTAGCTATTTTGTCATTATATGTATTGTAGAGTCTAGACATCCCTCTATTGGGTATTTGATTAGTACCTTGTGCAGCAAGTAAAATTTTGTTATTAATATGAGTTTTCTCCTCTCTTTGCAATAATCATATCAATATAAGTATCTATTTGGAGAAGTATTTCCAGCATTATTATTAGAATGTGCAGATGCAATCCTTTCCTTTTGGGTGTGCAGGTCCACCAAGTTGTAGTTATACCTTCTTTCGTATGCAGGTACACTTCAAGTGGTATCAGAAGCTTTGCATCCACTGTCAACACAAATGCAAATTGTGCTTCCATGTAAGATCGTAATGCCTCTCTAGTTCCTAATGGCCTAACTAAGTCATTCCTCCCTTGGCCTCTGCAATGTGGTCGCACTGGTAGAAGGGTAAGAAAACACCCACAAAAAAAGATTGTCGTACAAATTCCTTTTGCTCAAGTTTATTCATAACCCAAAAAACAAGTTTCTTTCCCACAATTCTTGGATTTTATAACACATTTATTAAGATTTGGGGCAATTTTTTTAAGCAACCAAACCCCTATGAATTAGGCATGGCTGGAAAAACACAATTTTTTTGACATGTGCAGGTATGGTATCTGAATTATATCAGCATTCTACCATATCTGTATCTGTACCAGGTATGGCAATAGTAATACACATACCAAGGGAAGGGGGTGGCATATTCTGCAACTCTATGTTTTAGTTCTAGCAACCTACTTTGAAGTTCAATATTACTAGGATTATTTTGCAGTTCTGTTGATGTGATTTTCGTGACCTCACCAACACAGAATAAAGTTTCCCAATGGATACTCTATCCTCTCTTGAACAAAGTTTCGTGCATGCTAAGATTGCGAGATAGATCATGCATTTAACTCCAAGGTTCCTTCATGCAATAGAATACCCTCAGTTGGCTCGATGTGTTTTGCTGGTATTTCAAGGGGACTTACACAATTGTTCGGCAGCTAACAGCAGACGGCAGATTAAGGGCTTTCATGTAATTCGGATGATTTGGCAAGTAAGTGCAAATTTCCTAACGCTAACCAGAAATGAACAGAATTTAAAAAGAGTGTAGGGCCTAAGAAGTTTATGTTCTATCTAAGGACGGGACATGGGATCAATCTCGACAGACTTCGACAAGACTCTGCTCTGCCTCACGTTGGACAACTTGCACAAAGTCGGTGCAATCTTCAAGGGAGTGACAAGAGGTTTTCAAATTATAACTCAACATGTAAGTACCATCAGAACGACGCATACAAACACATGAATCACAATCGAAGTTAAGTTTGTAATGTTTTCCAGTTGACCACACAAGGCAAACTTGCCGTCAGCAAGCCGCTAGTGGTATGGATAAAAATGAAGTTGCCTCGATTAACACCACAAATCCACAACTAACATCTACTTTCATGAAAATGAAGTTACACTACTTTAAGCTACTTTACGCTACTTGAAGTAGAAGGGATGAAGAAACCTTGCTAGCTATCCATTAACAAAGATGAATTCACCATCAATGAAAGCATCTTTTTATTATGATAGTTTTTCACAACAATCTCTTACAAAGTTTTCAAAAGAAAACTTTCCTTCTCCTTCAAACTACGCTATGCTAAGCTATTACAACTAAAGTCTCTCTGCTCTACTCTCTAGTGGAGTCTGAGTGTCCTAACTCTACTAAAAGAAGTACAAATAGGGGGACTCCCCCCTTTTATAGAATAACCCGGTCGATGAATGGGCTCGGTTACAATGGGTGGGATGGCCCGGTGTGCCACCTTAGCCTAAAGCAAGATTCGCCTAAAGCGCCCACCAGGAGTGGGGAATTGTCGTAATGAGCCGTGTAATCCGTAAATGCTTCAGAAGGAATTACGTTCGCTTAGACACATTCACCTTGCGCTCTTGATCTTCTTCTTATTTTACCAAAACTAGATGATTTGATCATTCTTGCTTTTTAATTTCTAATGCTTGGTGCGGTGAGACGCGTTCTCAATCACCGACATCTTTCTCTTGCTTGGCGGTTTTCCTCCTTGATGTTGTTCTTCAACTTTGGAAGTACTTGCTTGAGAGTTTCCATTTTTTTTTTCCATCCCACAAGCTTTGAAAATATTTCCTCTTTGTGTCTCTTGAGCTAGGCACATACTAAGAAGTCTCAACACTTAGCCATTTTTCTCAAAAGTGTTGCTTTCATCTCCCCAGTCCGCCACCACCATTTGGTCGAAGCGTTCCTCACCGCAAAACAAACGGGAGAAGAACATCCGAGTCGCGATCATAATATAAATTCACTTTTACTTACCTGATTTTTCGTGCTTTAACTTCCAAGGGGTTCATGCGGCTTTTCTCACAAGCCAGCACAGCTTTCTTCATGATTTTTTTTCAGCATGTCGCAAAGCTAGGGCATATAACACCTGTACATCATATTCCAATGCCTTAGACAAAATTCAAGTCCTCAAGGGCGTATTTAAGAGATGCACTTTTAAAATCATCTTTTGAGAGTGTTAGCTTCAACTGCATCATCTTCTTCAAAAGAAATTCATTTTTACGGTGGGGCATTGACAGCCAGATATTTCTAAATCCAAGCTCTAGCTCAAAAGGAAAAATTTTCATCCCGAGGGGAACTTGATCAAAGGAAAATTATCCTAGGCACCAACTTCAAAATTCATCCGCCCGAGGGCATTTTTATGTCAACAACACATTTCATCCCTTGCCTTAGAATGTTTTTTAAAATTTTCCCCTTAGAAAATTCATTATTCTGGCGCCCATCAAAAATCTTCACCCTGAAGGCTTCGGCGAATTGTGGAAGACTTTAAAATTCGCATCATGAGGCGTCAAGCGCTTGAGGAAAAGAAATTCCCTTTAAATTCGAGGTCATGTGTGTCTCCCAAACTGAGAGAAGGGGTACACATTTAATTTTTGAATTTCAATGTAGAAAATTATTTTTCATCAAATTTATTCTTATTCTTCATGCGGGCAAGAATTTTTGGCATGCTGGAGCGAAAGGAGATTAACATCCGGCCTCGCGACCCCGGTACGTCCTCGGTGACTTCTCCTCGGCAATTTCATCCATGTCTGAAGAAACTTTCAAGTCCTTCATGTCTAGGAACTTTGTGCCTTAAGAAATTTTAAATTAAAATCACTAGCATAGGCACATTTTGAATTTTTCCTTGGAAAATTTTCATTCATCTTCAATCATTTTGCCTATGGTGAGGAAATTTTATCAACTCATACCTAGGGTGCATATTGTATGTCATGGAGGATGTTCTTAATTTCAACGCCTAGCAATATTCACCACCTTGGGCGCACTTCACACATTCAAAAGATCCTTCACCTTGGACATTGGCGCATATAGCACATCATGGGAGATATTTTATTATTTCAACGCCTATCATATTTCCCATTCAAATTACCATCACCTTGTCTTCAACACCTAGCATACTTTATCACCCTTACTTACTTCCTTGGCGTACTTAGCATATTGAAATAGACTTAATATTTCCAATGCCTTAGAATATTCAACCTCATGCACCTTGGGCGCATTTTGCATAGTGAGGTGGATTTTGAATTCAACGCCTTAACTCCTTTCCTTCCATTCCACTTTACCTTGTCCTCATCTTGCATGGCGCATTCAAAGGAGGGAGAAGAAAGTCAACTCTTTTGTCTTCTTCTTAGCTTATTCTGGCGCATTTCACCTGGGGTAAAGGATAAACACTTTCCAACGCCTTTTGACCTCTTTGACTTTCTTTTAAACATGGGCGCATTTAGGACATGTAGAAGGATGGAACTTATGCCTTGGAAACTTTTAGCAACTTCCATTTTGAGGAGGGCGCATATGGCATGTAGTGTAGGATAAAGCCCTGACTTAGAAAAAATTTAAACATCTCCACCTTGCATGGGCGCATTTGGGGGTGGCAGGTGGATTTTACCAACACTTAGAATATTTTTTTATCACCTTATTTCTCCTTGGCAAGTTGGGCGCATATGGAGGGTGGAGCAGGACAAACGCCTTGCCTTAGAAAATTTTCTTGCTGCCTCTTGTAGCTGGGCGCATTTATGGGTATGAAGAGGATATTAACTCTTGCCTTAGAAATTTTTCTATCACCTTCTTCTTCCTTGGGCACATTTCACAGGTCCTGCAGGATATCTTCAACACTTAGCATTTTTTTTTTTATCAACTGCCAACTTGGTGAGGGCGCATTTTGAGGGTGGTGAAGGATGAACTTCAAACTTAGAATTTTTTTTTCTTCTATCACCTTGAGGGCGCATTTGGCATGCTGAGGAGGAAGTTTTCATGCCTTAGATAATTTTCAACATCTCTAGCTAATTCTTCCTTGGGCGCATTTTAAGGGTGGAGCAGGATGAACTCCAGACTTAGGCGTTTTTTCCTCATCTTCACCAACCAGCTCAATACTTACTATATATAGTAAGTTCGAGGTTTTCCCTCTTCTAAATCTTAGATTGATTTGAAATTTTAACCACAGGATCCCCATGACCTTGTCAGTCTGTTCATACTGCTATCTCAGGCTAACCTGCTAAAAATAGCACATTTCTGAAGGTGCTTTACTATTTATAGTCACTGCTTATTTCTGAGGTCTCCACAACTCCGTTAGACTTGAAATTTGAATGGCGTGATCCTCATCGGTAGACTTGCCCGTTCACACTGGCGCTTGATGTTGATTTGCTATTTATAGCCTGTTTCTAGAATGCCTTACTATATAGTAAGTGCTCCAATTGCCTTCAAATTTTGCAGGTGAAATTGGATGAAAGCGAAGATCTTGCTTGAGGCGATTGAGATCTATACGTTTTAGGAATTGGAGCCTCTTTTTTGGGCCCATTTCGAAACCGCACTTATCGACTTGCATCAATGCGATCAAGCGACCTTCGTTTGACTCGTTCTACGTCGCCTTAAGCCACCGTTTGTGATCTTGATCGCATTTGGCGCATTTGGGAGTGGACACGCGCTAAAATAGTGGAGATCTCTACGGCCGATCATCTTGCCTTGCGTGTCGCGTCCTTTGCGCGAAACGGAAAACCCATAAAGAGAATCATCGGACATCGGCTTAAAATTACGACATACAAACCACTAAAGGAAAATAGCCTCAGAGAATTTGTGAACTCACGAAAGTCGTTATCTCACTTTGCATGTTATATCGTCGTGAGGTTCGGAAAACCGAAGAATCTCGGACATGCATTGAAAAACTCTACTGCATATAAAACCCTAAAATCTGCTCTAGAGGTACAGTTGCTAAAATAGACGTTGGTTTAGAACTCCAAAGTGCAGCCGGTGGCTTCACGTGTTCGGGGATGCGATTAATACAATGATCCAACTTTCAAAGTCTTAGAAAATGCCCTGAATTGCACTCTTACTAAAAATAGTAAGTTGTCAGAATTTGATGAAAATTAGCTGGGAACTTGCTGGAAGCTTGCTGACAACAGCGTTAGTCTCAAATTTCAACTTACTCACTTCATTTGATCTCAGATTGGCCAGAAAAGTACAAACCCTAATTCTCAGACTTAGCCAAAATTTCATATCAGACGGGCACATCCCCCAAAAGACAGACGGTAGAAAAGGGACAAAAAGAGAGAGAGAGACAACAGGAAAACCAACCAAAATCAAGCCAAAAAAGACCCAAACGAAGCAAAAATTAGGGGGTCCCCATTTGCAATGGGGCGATGTGTGAAAAAGGTCACAACAAGTTCCTATTCACATTAAGCCATATTCTCTTCATTTTCAAAACCCTCTTTTCTCCTATCTAGAGCCTTTTTCTTACAAATGGTGCTAAGAAACGATTTCCAACAATTAGCAAATTACCCAGAATGTAAGGGTAGATTTGGATGGGAAAATACTTATGTTAATAGTCCTAATGGTGTGAACTTATTGCAATCACTATCATCAAGAAGATGAACATTTAGTTTATAAAGATCTCTCTCAAAGATCCTATTATCAATGGATCAACGGTACTTCCGTAAAACATGACTGGAACCTCAATAGGGTGGTGATCAAACATGGTTGAGGGAAGTACTTTCACACAATTACTGCCCTCTACATTACAGGCCTGAAAAGAATGTTTGTTTCAATAGAGCCTATCAAGCCCAGAATATAGTCTTCTTTGCCCTTTTTGGATATTACACTAGGTGTGCCATATGCTCTTACTATCATTTTTGCCCTTTTCAAGTGGGTCAAGCAAACTCAAAATTCTTTTGCATTTGGACCAATACGTTCATTACCTTTCAAGGTTACTACATCCCCCCATAACTAATCATCTTCGTACTCAACTAAGTTGAACCAATAATCAAGGGAATTCTAGGCAAATTAAGAGCAATCTATCTCCATAACTCACTTCTCTCCCTATAGTCATTAGAAGTATATAACGATGCAATACCAAATGTTATGGGACTTTTTCCCCAAAGTGAAAAAGAAAGTCTATTTTATATGTAAATGACCAATTTGGAATTGAAAAGGGCATAAAAAATTATTATTTATTGACCTTTGGGTTAAAAGGGAGATAAAAACAAAAGTTAAATGTGCTTATACCGCTTTAAGTTAAAAAAGGGGTAAAATAAAAATGTTTAAGAACCTTTGGAAAAGGTTTGGAAGGTAAATGATTATCGGATGAAAAATAAAGGGCAAATACTCTTGAGCGATAAACAAGGGAAAAGAATTAATTTAATTCTTTATGAAAGGGTTAAGGTTTGGAAGCCACCCTTAATGTATTATATAAACAATTTATGTTATGTGATACCTATAAATGGCATGGAAGTCATTCAAGGAAGCAAATAGTTTGGTGAGCTATGGGAATAGGAGAAGGAGCATGCAGTGAGCCGCCTACCCACCACAAACAAATTTAAAATTTGAAAGAAACAAAAAGGTTATGACCATCAAATAAACAAACCAAAAGCAAACCAAACATGAATTACCCCCTAATAATCCACCAAAAAAACAATTGCAGGAAATAGTGAAGCTCCATCTCTTCCTCCTGAGTGTGTTGAGTTAAAGATTAAACAAATGCTAATTAATTTAAAAAAAGGATTCTTAAGACTTGAATGTCAAGATGGATCGACTAGCTTTATAACAAGTACATAAATAACTGTCGCTTTTATATGAATAAAACTATATCTAAGTTTTTAACTTATTTCTAAATAAATAAATTATAGTAGCAACCTGCAAATCACAAATTTTAGCAATAATCTGATTTTATAGAATTTCGAATTTCTAACAAAATCTAGTAAGTAGTGAGTAAGCTTGAAAAGTATTTTCCTAATTTAATTAGTAGTGGGAAGATTTTTCCAGAGTTTACAGTGAAACAAGAAGTGGCCCTAAAGGCAATAGCAAAAAATTTGTCATGACTTCAAAGAATACACTAGATGTGGTAAAAATTATGTTGTTATACGTCTGCTACTTTCAGCTAGACATAACTATAGCAGGCCTACAGATTCATATTCTGAACATGGAAGCTAAATAGAGAATTCAACTTGAAAGCAAAATAGGCAATCCTTTTTACCTTGGCTAAGGCAATGAGAGCTTTTTCTTCGAGCTCATCAATGCAAACTGATTTCCGTGCTGCATCCTGTCGAACAGGATCTTCATACTGCAAATGGAGTTATTATTAGACACACATTCTTAAAAATTTTGACAAACCTGTTTCTTAACTGAGAAATACAATGATAAAGAAAATGAATAAAACACATTTCCACTCAATTAGAGAATGAAACATAATGCATACCATTAGAACTTGTTTCATATATGGTTCAACCCTTCCCTTAAGTTCCTCTTTACCTTGACCAGCATATTGTTGCTGGAAGAGTAGAGCATCTTCTTCAGCCTGTCAGGTCACAAAATAATTCTGATAAATATCCCAATCAAAAATATATACTTAACCTCATTTCATGAACCAAGCCATGCGTCCATGATATCCGTACCACGTAACATGTTACAATCTCTATTGTTAAATTTTTTATGTCATGCTTACTGATTAAAAGGCACAGGTTACGAGATAATGTATCCTTTTAAATAGCATTGGCTTTGGAGTAATAAAATCAGAATGGCAGACAACAGATTACCTGTAACAATCGTGCCAGTTCCTCATCAGCTTTTTCCAATGCAGCAATCTCTTCTGGTGAAGGCCTGGTGGATGAAGTTGCAGATTCTGTTTTCTCCACCAATCTCAATCTGTTTACATCTCCAAAAGATATGTGTAGAAGATCTTCATCGTTTTCAATGGGAAGATTTCTACCTCCTAAAATCTTTGAGGAAAAGAACAAAGGTGTGAATGGTTTTATATTATAATCTTCTTCTTTTTTAAATAAAAAGTGATACAATTCATAACATCAAATGATGCAGTAAGAAGCCTAAGGAACTCCCACAACTTGTTATTCCAGGCCAAGGGATGCTTCTTACTGTTACTAAACTTGGTGTCTTCAACCTATAATGCAGTCTTTTAAGCTCTTATATTAACCATGCCAAATTAGATTTAATTGATTGTTATATTTTATCTTCCATATCACCTATAAGAAGCTAGACAATTGAACAATGTGATGCTTTTTTCAAGTAAAACTGCATCAAAATGATTTGGCTAAATTACTCAGAGAAACAAGGCAGTGCAACATGACACTAAATTTCAATGAGAGTTAATGCTATAAACAAGCAATCAGCATGCCATCAATGGACTTAAAGAACACATAAGAAGTATTTCTTTTGAAACTTAAGAAAAATGGGATTGCTTCCCTCAAACAGAAGATAAAGCCAATAGAATCTAATATTGACTTACTCAAGGCATCATGCTGCATTATGTTATGAAATTCATCAAAGAGAAATTTATTTTAATGAAGTCAATCTGCCTGTTTTAGTTTGCCAAAGGTTTCAATGTAAATGCTTGTTCTGAAAGTTTCAAATAATGTGCCAAAATCACTGTCTGAATGCAACTAAACAGAAATGTTGATGTTATTATCCAAGAAATGTTCAAAACCCATGAAGATTTGCAGCTGCCTGCAGGTTGTGCCTACTACTTGTTTTGTGAGTATGTAAATGCAACAGTGTTGTTGCTGTGTTGATCATGCCACCACAGTTATTCATCACAGACAGAGAAGATGTTTGGTTTCTTCAATTGTGGACAATGTTGTTGATGGAGACCATCACAACAGTGGGTGTTCAAACCATTTTATGGCTGGAACCAGCATTAAAGGGAAAATATTAGATGCATCCAAGCAGTTACTGTGTGACAACTGCTTATGTTGAGCATCTCTAAGCTTTCAAAAAGTTTAGAATGCATTCCAACGAGCTCAGGGGCATTTACACTGTCTTGTCATTTCTGTCAATGCCGCTGTCTGTAATCAGTCACCAATGAACTGTTACAGTCAAGAAGACGTTGGAG